>QOVE01008330.1:0-11865 GCA_003521275.1 Tricholoma sp. MG99 | reverse complement strand
ACCGCGTTGATTGAGTCGATCGAAGGGAAACAAGGCAAACCGCGGCTGAAGCCTCCATTCCCTGCTGATGTCGGTCTTTTCGGCTGCCCGTCCACAGTCGCGAATGTGGAGACAGTTGCTGTTGCACCAACGATCTGCAGACGTGGGGGAAGTTGGTTCGCCGGGTTTGGTAGGGAGAGGAATCAGGGGACGAAGCTGTTCTGCATCAGTGGCCACGTTAACAACCCCTGTGTTGTGGAGGAAGAAATGAGTATACCCCTAAAGGACTTGATCGAGAAACATTGCGGTGGTGTCAGAGGCGGCTGGGATAACTTGCTTGGAATCATCCCAGGAGGTTCGTCCGTACCCATCTTGCCCAAGCCAAAATGTGAAGAAGTTTTGTAAGTTTTTGTGATATCTTCTGCTATAGTAGCTAAATGCCCTCCAGGATGGACTTCGATTCTCTCAAAGATGCACAGTCTGGTCTTGGCACAGGTGCTGTCATCGTCATGGATAAGAGCACGGACTTGATTGCGGCCATCGCTCGCTTCGCTCATGTGCGTTTCCACAACATGTACCAAACAATGACGACTAAATCTTTTTTTCGAATAGTTCTATAAACATGAATCCTGCGGACAGTGCACTCCTTGCCGAGAAGGTACCACATGGATGATGAATATGATGGATCGGATGGTCGAGGGCAGGAGCCATTCTCGCGAAATCGACATGCTTCTCGAGTTGACGTCAGTTTCATCCCGATTTTTAGAAGCTATCTAGCTGATACACTACTTTGGCATTTAGGAAGCAAATCGAGGGTCGTACGATCTGTGCCCTTGGTGACGCCGCAGCATGGCCCATCCAGGGTCTGATGCGACACTTCCGTCCTTTAGTAGAGCAGCGCATCGCTGATTTCCGTGCTGCGAACGGTGCAGTGGCGTTTGGGGGCAAGTTTGCTCGGGACCTGGACGACACCCTTGCAGTGCCGGATAATTTAGGTGCAAGGTTGCCAGAAGTCCAACAGCCACAAGCATAAGTCTTCTTCGCAGGTGTTTAAAGTGTCTGCACATATTATTTTGATGGAAATACAAATGTAGATTGGGACTACTTCATGTGTAGAGAATCGATCAAACACTGATTGCTTTGCGGCAGGCGTAGCCCAGGATGCGGATAACCAGCGCAGGATGGTAACGAGTTGTATACTTTGAGCATGGTTCCAAGCAACGATGAATCCGACAACATCGAACATTGCTCAGCACATCACGAACATCGTACTCCATGATAATGGTAGATTCGAGTTAGTCGAAATTTGTGAGGTCGTTCCAGTCTGGCAGTCCAAAAATTTTGGGAAGTGACTCCCAAGCTTTTTCGCGGCCATCACTGTGGACCGACTTACATTTGGCAGCGCACTTTACGCACAATCCCTTCTCCCAACTAGGAGACCACTCTGAAAGGGCATGCTGGTTGGAGTTATATGTAGTACGATCCTGCCAAATTGTCTTCTCGATTAGTTTGGCATATGTTCCGCATTTCGGAGATGTGCATGACACGTAAGGCACTTCGTCAAGCCATTTGAATGTCTCCATCTTTGCCTGATGCAGCGTTTTGGCACCAGTAATACACTTTAAGAGGTCATCCTTCGATATGCTGATGGCTCCATCACTGTCATATATGACATCTGCCTAGCCTGGAACTTCAGCATCATAAGAGCAGAGGGAAACACCCACTAACCAGTTCGAAAGGTCCGGCACATAGGTTGTAGTATGTGGTAGGAAGAATGCTGAACAGTCGTTGCTCTCGAGCGAGCGCCAGGATGTCAAGCACCAAACCGGGGTGTGGCTTTATAAGATTGAAATAGTCATCGCCACAGAGATCCCATTCATGTAGCGTTGATGGGCAGTCAGTTGTAAGGTGACTCAGAGCATCATCGCGTAGCTGAATGCAACCATATTTGTGCCCTAGTCTAATCATGGCAGCTACAAAAGAGAAAGGCGGAGTCTTTTCATTGTGATATAATCTGTCATATACTAATAATGAACATATTCCACATATGAACTAATAATTTTGCTTACCTGTCGTATAGTGCGTGGAGAAAATGCTCAACATCCTGTGCCGCATCAGACAAGCACACCACCGGACAATCGTCTACGGCGGGTCCATCAGATGGCTGAGCTAGTAGAAACATGTCCCGGAAGACAGTAGAGTGCTGTGCTAAGACACCACGATGCACTCGAAATTGTTTTCCTTCCGCTTCTAGGATGACATTCCCGTCTGTGAACCAGATAGAGTCGGAGCGAACATTTTTAGATGGCCTCTCCCCCTCGGCGGCGGTGGAAGCAGATCTTCCGCGCTTTGAAGACATATGGAACAGAAATTCGATATGCTCTCTGTTGAAGCTTGATATCTGCCTGCAATACTTGGTAGGTTGCAGACTCGAACTCGTCACGCGTCGCGTGCCGTCACAAAGAGTGAAAGTGTGACATTCAGTCTGGTTCGAGTCCTGGGCTCGCTCACACCAAGCTCACACAATTGCTTATCATCCCTGAATCCCGCAGGCAAGGCTCAAACGCGCAGTAAAGGGTGAAACCCTTCGGCTGTTGCCAATCCAACAACAAATATGTACATCAAGACACTCACAATACAGGGCTTCAAATCGTGTAATTTCTTTGGAGTTCAGTCTCGAAGCCGTTCCTTATCATCGCATAGATCGTGACCAAACGCAAATCGAGCCTTTTGCACCAAGACACAATGTAGTGGTTGGACGAAACGGCTCCGGGAAGAGTAACTTCTTTGCAGGTAAGCTTCGACTGCAGTTTACAATATCGGCGCTGAATACTGTTATGTTTAGCTATCCGGTTTGTTCTCTCTGATGCGTACACGTCAATGTCGCGGGAAGAGCGACAGGCCCTATTGCATGAAGGTGTATCTGTTACCACGACCCTTTCAGCTTACGGCATGCATTGCTCCCCCTTTTGTATGGCTCCTAGCTGATCTCCCTGTACATACAGTCGAAATTGTATTTGACAATTCAGACAACCGATTCCCTACAGGCCATGACGAAGTAATCCTACGACGTACGATTGGCTTGAAGAAGGATGAGTATAGTTTGGACAAGAAGAGTGCGAGCAAGGCCGACGTCATGAATCTTCTTGAAAGTGCGGGATTTAGCAAGTCCAACCCTTATTACATCGTTCCTCAAGGACGTGTACGTATCATCCTGATTATTATTTTTTCATTGAATTTAAGACATTTCAAAGATCACTGCTTTAACAAATGCCAAAGATCACGAAAGGTTGGCCCTTCTGAAAGAAGTCGCAGGAACGAAAGTGTATGAACAACGTCGATCGGAGTCTCTTCGTATCATGGCAGAAACGGACGCTAAACGGACGAAAATCAATGAACTGCTGGATTACATCGAATCCCGACTCGCGGAGCTTGAGGAAGAGAAGGAAGAGCTGAAAGAATTTCAAGACAAGGATAAGGAGCGGAGGTGTCTGGAGTATGCACTCTATCAGCGAGAATTGGAGGAAGTCGGCGAAATGTTAGAAGAGATTGAGGAAGACCGAAAGGCAGAAGTCCATGGTGCCAATGTTAGAAGGGAGAAATACAACGAACGAGAGAAGGAGATTCAAGTGAGTTACCCCGTCTATTCATGACTACTACTCAGCCTAATCTCTCGCCCTATCGATGTTGTAGGATTTAGAAAAGGCTATCTCGGAGGCGAAACACACGTTGCAAACACTAGCCCTTACCCGTCAAGATGCACAGTCTGAACTCACTGATTTTATCAGGACACGTACCGAACTACAGTGTACTATCGACGATCTGCGTGTAGCTGATGCTAACGCAGGAGGAAAGCGTGAAGAGCTTGAACAAGGCCTAGCACAGGTTGACAGGAAGATTGCTGAAAGGGAACACACTCTTAGTGAACTTCTTCCCGAATGGGAGGCACAGCGAGCTCAAGAGGCAACGGAGAAGCGTAGACTGGATGAAGCCAGCGCAAAGCTAGCTTCTCTTTTTGCGAAACAGGGACGTGCAACCAAGTTCCGGACGAAGGCTGAGAGGGATACGTTCTTGAAGCACGAGATTGCGTCCATGAAGTCCTACCAAACGACCCAGAATGCAGCCCTCGGGGCTGCGCTCACCGAGCTAGAAACCGCTCAGCGTGGACTCGGTGAAATTGATACTCAGATCGCTGGTGTTCATGGCAGGATCGAGGATGGAAGAACACGGGCGCGGGAACTGGGTGAAGAGAGTGCGACGCTCAAGGATAAGCATAGTGAGCTTGCGGAACGAAGAAAGGACATGTGGAGGGAGGATACCAAGTTGGATAGTATTTTGGCTCGGGCCGCCGACGAGCTACGGACTGCAGAGCGGGCGCTTGCTGGTATGATGGATAAGGTGTGTCCTCTGATGCCAGCTAGTGTATATTGCTGACTCCCTGATTATGTAGGACACGGGTACAGGTTTACGGGCGGTCGACAAAATTGCTGAGCGACATCATTTAGGGGGAGTCTATGGCCCTCTCTACAGACTCTTTGATGTCACAGATCCGAAATTCAATATTGCGGTTGAACTGACTGCTGGCAACAGGTAGGCCGAGAACCAGCACTGATTTGATTCTTACTTATCCAGCCCTTTCTCAGCCTGTTCCATGTTGTTGTCGATACTGACGAAACGGCATCGAAAGTTCTCGATGTCATGATCAAGGAAAAGACTGGCCGTGTTACATTTATGCCTCTCAATCGACTCAAGCCGAAAAATCCACCCACCCCAAACGCCCAAGATGCAGAGCCGCTTATCAATAAGCTACGATTCGACGGGACATATGACAAAGCCTTTCAACAAGTCTTTGGCAAGACGTGCGTCTGTCGTGACCTGACGATTGCTGCGGCGTATGTAAAAAGCCATGGCATCAATACAATTACTCTTGACGGAGACAAAGTCGACCGCAAAGGCGCGCTTACAGGTGGTTATCATGATGTTCGTCGATCTCGTATCGAAGCTATCAAGAATGTCACCAGTTGGAGAAGCAAGTTTGAGACGGAGGACAAACGATCCAAGGAGGTGAAAACGTCGATCCTTACCCTCGAACAAGAAATCACTCAGGTGGCAGGAAGAATGACGGTGTTGACTGGCCAGCAGAACCAGATTCTGGAGTCACGCAGAAGGTTGACCGATGAGGGCACTTCGTTAACGCGTGAGAAGGAGAAGCTCAAAGAGCGCGTTGCGACACTTCAGACAGATGTATACGAACTTGAGACGGAGCTGGCCGGCTTAGAAGCCAAGCTCACTGGATACGCTGCTGAGCTGTCGAGTCCACTTACCGCTGGGCTTACAGGCGAGGAGGAGCGTCTTATTGACATGCTAGGAAAGGAAGTCGAGAAGCGGCGAAAGGAGATGGTAGAATTAAGCAAGAATAAGAATCAAGTAAGTCACAGCTCGTTCTTCAGTTTCCTTACCCGTTTCTCATTACGTTTCAGCTGGAAAGCCGCAAGAATGCTCTAGAAATCGAGCTCAACGAACGTCTTCGTAGACGCCGAGAGGAGCTACAGTCCAAATTGGAATCCCTTGGTGATCTAGAGAATGGGGATTCATCGACGGCCGATTCTCTAGCATCCCGGATGCGAGAGCTCAAGTCTCTCAATTCCTCCATCGAGACTCTGACTGGAAAAGCTCAAAGTAAGTATGGTTCTATGTACTATTGGTGTTTGTCGCTGATGCGGCAAAGCTATGGAGAAGGAGAGCGACGACGTTACCAGCGAAATCCAAGAATTACGAGCCTCACTGGAGAAGGTCCAGACACAACAGTCTGAAGACAGTCGTAACATCAATCGGCAGCAGAAGACAACGGAACGATATCTCGCCAAACGACAGATGCTGACGGGTCGCAAAGATGAATGCAATCGAAATATTCGTGATTTGGGTGTCCTTCCTGAAGAGGCGTTTGAGAAGTATATCAATGAGAAGCCTGAAAAGGTGCGTTCGGTTTGGGTTTAACCACATGTAATAGACTCACTTCCCAAATATCAGCTTGCCAAAAAGCTACAGACCATCAACGAGGGCCTGAAGAAGTTTGCTCATGTCAATAAGAAGGCTTTCGAACAATACAGTAATTTTACCAAGCAGAGAGATCAGCTATTGAAGCGGCGGGAAGATTTGGATAAGTCGGCAACTTCCATCGAAGAACTTGTGGAAGTTCTCGATCAGCGGAAGGACGAAGCTATCGAACGGACCTTTAAGCAGGTGGCGAGTAATTTCGAGGAAGTTTTCGAGAAGCTCGTGCCAGCAGGTAGAGGACGTTTAATTATCCAACGGCGTATTGATCAGGTAGCTTTTCCATTGCCTCCGGTGAATATAATGACTGAACCTCGTTTGACATGTTATCAGGACGATGAAATGGAGGAAGACTTTGAAGACACACAACAGAGCTCAATCGACAATTATACCGGCGTTTCGATCAAAGTGCGATGCAGCCGATTCATCATTTTGACACTTCTGATAGTTTGTGTAGGTTTCCTTCAACTCTAAAGTCGACGAAGGTCTTCGGATACAACAGCTATCAGGAGGACAAAAATCTCTTGTAGCCCTCGCTACAGGTTTGCCTATCTCATTTTCATCATTCACTGAGATTTTAAATGTCGCACCAATAGTATTTGCAATACAGAAATGTGATCCTGCTCCTTTCTACTTGTTCGATGAGGTAGGTCTCCTGTGTTTTCATTCTACTACTGTCTGACCTCTAGTCTAGATTGATGCCAACTTGGATGCACAATATCGGACTGCTGTGGCTAGTGAGCCTACTTCTTTGTGTATCGGCTTTCATTAATGACTTTTTCGTAGCAATGATCCAATCCCTGGCTTCTACTGCACAATTCATTACAACAACATTCCGACCTGAGATGCTTGTGACGGCTGACAAGTTCTATGGCGTGCTGTTTAATAACCAGAAGGTCTCGTCGATCCGAGGTATCAAACGGGAAGAAGCCATGGAGTTTGTTGATCAGGTGGGCACCTAGTATTCTTATACATCATCCACTGGCCTTGTTAATGTATATGCTACAGGAGGCACAAGCACAGTAGTTCCGAACATCGCCTAAGATGTTTATTTTTATTTTTTATCCCTTGTTCCTTATCTAGCTTTCTAGTACTTACTGTTGTATTCCTTATCACAATACTTTTCGTCCCACATACTGCATAATTTATATGTGTACTAGTATCGGAGACTGTTTGCCAACTCGTACTTGTGTAAACTCTGGTAACTACGATTTATGATTATATGATTAGCTTAGTTTACTTTCTAGCTTTTACAACGTAGACCATCAAGCTGCTGTAATGCCGCTGGAATTGGCTGATAATGAAGGCATCGTGGGGTGTGTGAGCTCCAATGGTGTGGTCGACTAGTCTGACATCTCTGTTAAAATCAGCAGTCCTGGATGGCCTCGAGATGTGCCCGTATCAATGTCAACCGTTGAGCTGCCGGACCGTCCTGCCTTCTTGAGACTGAGGGTAATCCTAGACATCATAGCCACCTAGTAATTGTATGCGTTATGAGAGTGAATGACTGAGGCATACGCTCACTTACCGAGATTCTAATTATAATATACATAGTAGGTGATCAGAGAATAGAAATGAGCCACCATTAGAACTCACAGTTGCTCTGTCCTGCGAAAAGGAACTAAATGAATTCATTCTGAGGCTTTTGAAAAATCACATACTGAGCAGCAATGTTTTTTGTGCCAGGCGGGGCGGTCATGATCATGATTGCTAAAATAAATGTAACAGTAAATATCACGCTAAGTGATGTCACGGTTGATGTGTCAGGACAAGGGCGATGAACAAGTATAACCACGGCACCTGCCTGTAGTAGAGCATCCCGTCCTTTAACATTCGCCTCATAATATAACCGGATCTTCTCCCTACAGATATTACGCGATACAAGGTGAGGCTGAACACGATTGTGTCGTAAAAAAGTGGTATCCACGCCGACAAAGATGCCCAAGATTTTCTAGTCAAATACGGTATTATCAGCTCCCTCAAATAATAAGTGCGAGAAATATAATACATATAAGGGTTGAACACCATGGAACAAGCTACCACGGAATTATCTTCAGTGCCGACCTATGTATATAAGACGACAATCATACCGTGGATGGTTGAATCTGGGTGTGGAACCGCTGTGACGCAAATGTTAGAAGAAGTTCTCCCTTGAATTCATGAACGGAATGCTCGTACGTCCTGCTCCAGCAATAAGCCATATGTTTACTCCCGTCTCTATGAGCAACAAGGCCCCAAGGCCCTGAGCAATCCATTTCCGTTTTGCGTAGAGAGCGTTGATACGTATCAGCATCATGAGTCCTACCACCTCCACGGCGAAAGCAACAGTGAATCCTTCATAACGAACAAAATGACGACATCTGAAGTTCCGGTCCGTCGGTCAGAGACAGATGAACAATTTACAAATTTAGTTGACCTCTGCGTGAAAAGATGGACTTTAACTTTAGTAAACGTTACGTCACAGAATACCTACTTGAGGTGTCCAAACTGGCGAAAGGTAAGCTGAAAAATACGATTCAATGAGGTTGTAGCAGAAAGGGAAAGACTGGAATGCTCTTATACCAAAAAGATTGATGATGAATCCTAATGGGGTAAAGTATCGATTCTAGTGAACGATCAGTAGCGTTTCCGGGTGCATATAAGTAGAGACATACCAAGAAAAACAAGTATACAACTGAAAGATGCAAAGTGAGCACTAGACATAGATCACGAGTGTAGTCTTGCGTACAGAAACCCTTTTTCCCCTTCCATATGTATTCCACCTGTTTGGTCATTTGTGACCTTAGAAACCAACCGCATACCAATTGAATAACCTACCTCATCGGCAAACGTGATAGCATGGTCCCATATTAGAGCTGTAAAACTTGCGAACGCGACATACTATCAAGCCGTGAGCATCTACACTGAGAACAATTACTCGAAACTCACATTAGTACGAGTGCTGGGGGAAATGCACGCCGATTCAGTGGTAGTTGCGATATTAGATGGTGGGTGATCAGGGGACGAACATGTCTGCGATGGTGGCTGCATCAGATTGCGACATACTAAAAGATCAGGGCAGACTAAAGGTGGGCTGGGACATGAATGGCATGAGCTACGGGCACTTACCATTTAAAAGTAATCTTGGATGCATGAGCGCTTCGAGCAAGATCTTTGTTTCGGATCGATCACTTGTATGTAAGTACTAAAAATAAGTACCTCCGACGCCACCTAGGACTCAATGCATATAACACTAGCTGACTGCTCCAGGAGTCCTACCAACCCACAGAAGTATGGACTTCGTTGCGTGTGTGCCACTGTGTGAGACTAGTAAGTAGTACTAGTAGTGGTGGTACTCTACAGAGGCCGCGGCGGTCACAGTACACATGAGCTGGGTAGTGGTAGCCAACTTTACATGATGCACCAACCCGGAGTAACTAACGTCACTGGTGTCTGTCACTAAGTATCCGACAGCTTCGGTGCGAAGATCCACGGAGGAATGTAGGGTTGACATCAATTGAGTGCTCATGGCCCAAGAAGCAGGTTGAGGCAGTTTGGGCAAACTCTAGCAGTGGGTGCGCGCAGTTGCAGAGTCCGCCGATCATTGTCAAGGTAATACGGGGCGGGGGCAATACGGCACATTTGCTTGTCCATGTGAGTCGAGTGGAGCATTGGAGCACCAGTTACAAGATTGTTCCGTAGGGCCCCAACCACATATGTTTCGCCCCTTCGTGCTCAACGTTCAGCTTTCCAGCTTCCGTCCATTGATCGTGCCAGTGATCGATGATCGGTGATCAATTCTGGGGGAACTGCCTGGAGTTGCCTAGGCCCGGGACCCCGGCATATACTGCGGTATTCCGGGTTTTAGATCCTAAGGCTTACGGATATATGGCCCTATGTCCGATCCAAAACTGCAGACAAAATGATGAATAGGCCAAGGTAGGCCAAGGTCTGATTACGGAGTGTACGTATGATGGGTGATAATGAATAGATTTGTTGGCGACCATGTACGATCTGTGCGTTCAGAATACTAGGTAAGGACTGTCAGTTATTACTAGTATGACTCGGATACTAACATACGTACGAACTTGGCCATGTTCCGCATTTAAGTACTACGTATGGGCAAAACTCTGACGGAAAAAGGAGGAAATTCCTGCGAGTCTCGGCCGTCCCGCTCCAGTCCTGTCCCCATGATGTAACTAGGGAGTGTCGTAAGGATGTTCTACTCGTCTCGTGGGCATTTCGAATGTACGGTCACCAGGCTCCGCCGTGGCAGGAATCGAGCTTGAGGCACGACTCGGAGGCTTAAATGATGTTCATCGTTGGACTGCGAACGAGACTACTGGAGACAAGGAAGCACGATTGGGTACAGTCGGGAGAATACTTGTAGGATGCGGTGTCTTGAATACAGGCGAAGAATTTCTGTGGAATGGAATGCGAGAGCCTGAGCAAAGCCTGAGCCTGCCAGACTCCCTTGACGACACGCTGGCACATTACGTGGCTTATTCCTCACCAGCGTGAACTTCGTCTCCACCTGCTACATGTACCTTTGCATATACGACGTCGCTCGAGACTTTGCGAAGAATCGGAACGTGCTTCAAGATGCCCGCAATTTCAACTTTCGGGCCTTGTCAAAACTTCGGAAGATCGATATCATCACCAGTGCGAATATCAAGTGTTACGCTGCCAGATCCAATTGAACATGAAGATATTACAATTCTAATTTCCTTGGTGATGTAGTTACAGACAAATCTCATGAACCACTGACCCCTTTGTATGAATGAGACCCTGACACCGTGAATTTACATCAAGATTCGGGTTGTTACACCGACGATTCCCCACGCACTTCATCGACAGCATCGTTAGCTTGGTCACTCCTCACCTTGAATCAATTTGAGCCTGCCTTGGTGGCCTCTGTTTGCACTATCTCATGTCTTGAGTTTTTCCCAGAGGTCGATTTGTACAGTTATACCTCATTGGAGACCGAAAACATGTTAAGGATACAATGAAGTTATGGAATCCCTGACTCAATAAAACATAGGTCACAGAAAAACCTGTCTCAGACATCCATCGTGGGCCAATTTGCAACTTTCTGCGATCTGATTGACACTGTCTCGCCCAGCTGGATTTCGAAATGATAATTGTAGTATTGAATGATTTGGAGAATAGCTTGATGTGTTAAACCATGGGTATTGATCGTGGGTGCAATGAGAGTTCCAATCGCGGGAGCCACATGTAAGGCCACTAAAGGAGGAACACCTGGAGGTAGGAGGGTATTAGCAAGTGCAGTACCATCTCCGGCAACCTGGGGGATGAGTTACAATGATCTAGTGTCGGAAAATGAAATCACTGCTAAACACACCTCTTTTTGCTTCGCTCGATATGCAGTTACACCAGTGTTCCTTATCAGCTCCATGCTATTGAGCCTTTCCAATCCTCGCATTCTCCAAGGTCACCCGAATCTGATCAACATTCCCTACGAGTTGCATGAGCCATTGAGGGGGGGCTGCACCCATGAGGCTGTTCGTCAAAACAACCTCTTGGTGATATCGTTCTGCCAAACCTATCTGGTTGTCTGTCGCAGCGCCTGGGGATTGGGATTCTGTCATTCATAAGCTTCGGCTAGGATTAGCGAACATGTCGGTACTACTTTTAGAATGAAAGAGGCGCTGGACGGATTCTCTTGAATTAGTGATATCCAAAAGCGTCGGCGGATTCTAGGGGTTGGCGGGGGGTACGATTGTTGCAGCGTTAGGCGGCGGTGCCAGTGCCATCAATTGTGTAGTCACGGTGAAAGTTGGAAGGTGTCACGTCATCTCCAATTTTCCTACATTAATAAAGCCATTACATGAC
>QOVE01008280.1:0-11773 GCA_003521275.1 Tricholoma sp. MG99 | reverse complement strand
CGAAGCCCTGTTTCACGCCTGCGTGAACCAGACTGCGGACACTCTCTCAGGACCCACCATCAATATCAGAACTCTTCTCGTTTATCCACTTCGAGCTTGGGTATTTGACGAATGATTATCTTCTGTGCAACCAACACACGTTGTGCCACCCTCGGTTCCTTGTGATGTTTCAGATGGTTGCATGACCCCCAGGTTGCAGAGCTAATGATTGGTATCGTACCGTCGGGGGTGGATTCTTTGCGCATATTCGTGCCGTACCGTAATCCGAATCCGGCCTCATTGCATGCCACATGCCATGCCAGCCTCGCGTCGCATCGCGGTCCTGTCCGGAAATTTTCCGACGCTCGTAGACACAAACCTCCATGCGGTGGGGATATGTTTGACACGACAGCATCATGTCCTACTCCCATGTCACTCATATTGTTGAAATGAATAGCCTTGAGTGCGTATACCTTTTCGGTCCAGAATGGGCTCTAGTTTTCTGCGAGCGACTTCATCCGTGTCAACTCTTCATCCCGCCTGATATCCAGAGTCTGCACGAAGTGTTTTAAATGTTCGCAAGTTTGCCCGACTGGCGATTTCGAAAGATGTACCCAATTCCACTCAAGAGACACGTGCTGATCGAGAAGATTTTCCTCGCGTGTCCTCCGAAAGAATCCAGGCTCTTTGACATCATAGAAATTCTACCAGCAATGGTATGGATTTCACCTACAGGCTACACGTCGGGGGACGAAATCAACATGTGAAGGCGTGCGTTGACACATTTTTACAAGACCGTCTGACATAGGAGAACGTTGGTGACGTTCAGCCCGCGCTGGCTTTAAAGAGCTGCGTGGAGTGACAGAATCAAACGTGTCTTCTGCCTGCTACGATATCTAGAGGTCAGTTGAGTTTCACGTCAACTCCTTTCTGTCTAAACAATCGTGTCTGCGCTACACGGCGGGGGAGCAAATTTTCACCCCGCTAGGCAGTACTACTTAAAAGCTCGCCAACAAGCGCTCTTCCCTTCACCTTCATTTAAGTCCGAGTACACAGAAGACAACCGGAAAGTATGAGCGTCAGGCAAATCGAGGTCAGCTTAACTCATAGACTGAGCATATTATCTTTCTTCCTTACGAGCTGGATCTAGTATTTCGATAACGATGAGGCGCGGGAAGTTCTCACAATTGCGTATGCAAAGTTTGGAGTCTTCCCCAGCTTCGATTTTACTGACTATTCCTCAACTCTCAGGATTATGGGTCCGACCGGAACGGGAAAGACTTCTGTGAGTACTTTACGAGCCTTATCCTCCGAACGAAATTTATGTGTAAGCCTTAGTTCATCAATCTCTTGAGCGGCTCGAGCTTCAGGGTAGGAAGAGAGATGGAATCGTGTACCATCGGGGTTCAAACAACAGAACCAGTTGATTTCGAAGGACGCCAAATCACATTTATCGACACTCCAGGATTTGACGACACAACGATCAATGATGCCGATGTCCTTGCAATGATCGCTGCACATCTTACAGTCATGTAAGCTTACTTGGTCACTCCAGCACTCCGTAATCTAGCGTGGACCCTTCTTTCCTGCAGACATCAACACGGAAAACCTCTGGCTGGAGTTATCTACATGCACCGCATTCTTGATAATCGGATTGGAGGTATCTCATCCCGCAATTTTAGGATGTTCCGCAAATTGTGTGGCGATAGTACTCTGCGGAATGTCGTAATTGTCACAAATATGTGGGATCAGATCGACCACTACGTCGGACAGATCCGAGAGCAGGAATTGATAGAAAAAGACATTTTCTTCAAGCCCGCACTCGACAAAGGCGCAAGTATTGCTCGGCATGACGGTAGCATGGAATCAGGACAAGCTATCTTGCGCGTGTTACTCAGAAGGCAACCTGGGGTTTTGCAGATCCAGTCTGAGCTTGGTAGGGGGCTCGATATCTCAGAGACGTCGGCAGGACAGGAGCTTAATCGGGATATGATGGAGCGGATTGCGAGACATCAGGAGGAAGTGCGCGCGTTAATGACGGAAATAGATGAAGCGAGCAAAGTGAGGGATCTTGAGGCGCGTAGAGAGCTAGATGAGGAAAGAGCAAAATTGCAGGCAGACATCACTCGTATTCAGCGAGATTCCAGAAACCTTGTCACCGGCTACAAGGAGGCGATAACGAGGCTGGAATCTAGGATTAAACAAATGGAAAATGTGGGAAGGTCGACGAGGGCGAATGAGGAAATACAGGAGACAACTAGCCGTTCGTTCTATGACGAAGGACGCAAGAAAATGGATGCCGTGATTACGGCGGACAGCGCCGTTTTTGAGGCGAAGATTGCTTCTGCTCTACCTGTGGTTGGATTCTGGGGCAGGCTCGCGGTTATTCTTTCCCCGTTCTCATTCACGTGGAAGTAACGGTGCTCGTCAGTATTAAAGTAACGTAGCGTTGCATAATTTATAGTGCATATATATTATTTAGACTTATACTTATCCTATCGAGCATTTGGTCGCAAGAGGTCAACTGCATAAATCGGTCAAGTGCTCGCCACTGCTGTTTTGGTTTTCCTCTGGCTGACGTTTTTTAAAGTTACCGGAGCCTGTTTTGTTGTTCATTCAGAAACAATGGGGAAGTTACTGTGGTGATCAAATGAGATAAATCCGATTTGCACCTGAGGACCAGTAGATAACAGTAATGTACAAGTAGTAATATTGGAAGGCACGGCATTCGGCTCTCATAATACCACATCTCGCATGAGATATGAATTATAAATGGCCATTTGTTGAAGATTTAGAGAGTTCCGGAATCTTCATGTGCAGCGGCGCAGAGAAGAACTCCAGCTTGTCGGAAGTGTATGGCGGGTATCGTACTTCCAGCATGGGTTCCGCTCTACAAACACAGATAAGATACGCTAACATGAGCCAAGAGAATCACATACGATTTGGGTATATCGATTGTGCTTCGCTCGTATACAAAGTTCTCATAACTGTACTTCAAAACCTGCCGTCCATCTGAATTATGATCGTGAGAAGGGTGAAATGCACAAGAGGAAAATGAGGTGTACATCCTGATTCGCCCACTCCTCCAAAAGGCAACTCGTTCACTGTTAAGACATACATGAGATGGGACGTGGTGGTGATGAGAAAAATAAATCACCTGCTACTTGTTGGAAGGTATCGTTGAAGACGAGGCTGCCGCTGGTGGTATTTTCGCGGACTGGCTACCTGTCAGCGTTCATACCTACGGAAGAAGGAGATACTAACTGTTGTCCTTCGTCTCCGAATCCTCAGTGAATGCATATAACGCCAGAGGGTGGCCACTGGAAGCACAGGGGTTCCGGAAGGTTGGCGGAAGTCAAATGACAAAGGGAAACGTGACTGACCGGGCGTTAATAAATGCAATTGCATCATCGACGCTATCTACAGGTACGAGAGGGATGATTGGGCCAAATAACTCCCTGTAAGGGTAGGTCAGCGTTCCGAGCTCCTCCACGTAGGAGTAATTCGCACTCTTCCAGCAGGGTATCGTCTCCTGTTACATTCTTCACAATCGTAGGCTCGATTCCTCGCGACTCGTTGGTTCTGCCCCCGAAGACGATCTCGCCCTTGGTCCTCTTCAGGAGCCCCAGGAGGCGATTAAAGTGAACTTCCGAGACTATACGTCCAAACGATGGGGAATTAAGTGCCCCTTCAGGATAAAATGACTTGATCTGCTGTACGAAACAGGCGATAAGGTCGTCTTGCTGTTCTCGAAGTACTAAGATGTAATCTGGGGAAACGCAGATCTAATTTCCATCAGACATCCGAAACTACATAGATTGCAGAATAGAATGTTACCTGACCGGCATTGGACAACTTTCCGAAGAGGATTCTCTTCGCAGCGAGATTCAGATCGAAGGTACCATCTATGATGACAGGCGACTTTCCACCCAACTCCAGAGTAAGGGGTGTAAGGTGTTTAGCCGCCGCCGCTGCGATAATCCTGCCGACCCGACCATTACCGGTATAGAAAACTAGGAAGATAGTTAGGTGTTGGAAGTAAACAAGATAAATTGCATACTGTGATCCCCTGGGAGCATTGGCATTAATTATAATAGGATTAAGTTACATGAAGAACCGCTTACATTGAAGTTCTAGTAACTTCGTGGTCTCTGGAACGGCGCCGAGTACGACTCGGTACGCTGACTGATCTAGGTACAGAGGCAGAAGCTTAGAAAGCAATGCTGCATAAGCCGGTGCAGTTTCAGACGGCTTGATGACCGCACAGCAGCCTGCTGAGATTGCGCCATAGAGGGGTTGCAGGGAAAGAATCAAGGGATAGTTCCATGGACTTTGATAATCCATTGTCACCCATATACGCCAATAGTCTGGAAGCAAGCTGAGAACTTACGATATGATCAAAACGGTCCCTTTCGCAGAGTGGTGAACTGTGGGATTCCAAGACTTCTGCCACTCTGGGACTTGCACCACCATTGGTTTTGCCCATTCCTCAAGCTTCTCGGCACAAATTATTGCCCGTTCAATGATAGCATCGACTTCTGCCAGTAATGCTTCCATCTTTGGCTTGCCGAGGTCAGCTGCGATCGATGCCATGAGATCATCAGCATTTTCTTGTACCATCCGGGCTAGCTGGAGCAATTGGTGGCGTCGCCATGCTAGAGGTCTTGTTACTCCTCTCCGGAAAGTTGCGCGCAGGGTCTCTCGAACCTATGTATAACGTGAACTATGTTGAATCTTGTATTATACAAAAGTAGGGTTGCGCACCTGGGGTATCTCGTCGAGGGGTGTAGAACTCATCTGAAGACAGGCTGAGGATGCCAAACTAAGTGTGAACTTTATATGGACTCGGATAGATTATGAGCGTTTCTCCGCAAAATAAGAAGCATTTCTCATCACGCAGGGTGTGACTATATCCCCGATGTCAAGGCCGCATTATGGTCGCTCAGGTCGCTCGAGAGTTGACATTTAAACCACCAGGCCTATATGGAACGTAAATGCATGATTGTCCAGTATTTTGGAAGACCTGTTGCTAGCTCGCAGCTGTGGCCATGTTGAAACGACAAAGCTCTAGAAAGCCCAGTACCACGATGCCGTGGCTATAGTACACCTATTGGGGTTAGTGAGCAAATGTGTCCCATGGAGTTCGATATCGATGCATGTGGTTAGAATACGAGACCGTGACGTCCTCAACTTGGCGACAGCGGAGTTTGAATCCGCTGATTATTGAGTCATGTGCCAGCCAGCCTTGGTGCAAATCATGGATCTTCGATGCCTCTCCACCGAAACGAGGCATCCAACGACGAACTGCGAAAGCAACGTTGAAGACGCTCCCAAGTAAAAACGATTCGCTCAAACCGCTAGTATCTCCATATCTTATCTTATCTGACCAAATGAGACCAAATATAAGCAAAATATAAACGGGGATTCGGGGCCCCAGGGATCTCGAACCGCCATCAGCGCTGCTGTCGCACCCGTCCGACGTCGCGAGAGCCTATCAATCATGGAACGATATCCACTCTCCAGGTTTGCATGCTGTTAGGTGCTATGACAGAGGAAGCAAACAACCAACTATGCGCACAACTTTCAGCCTGCAATGGCCATCCTTATAAGTTATCCGTAGCGTGAACTTTGGTCATGGATGGACAGCCAAGTGACCTCACTATTCCCTACTACATGAGTCACTCGGACCGAGGTTCAGGATGTGCTTACTTTCTTCGCAACCTGCATTACCACAGCCTGTCGTTCATCCTGAACTTCTCACCACCCAATCTGCGACCGATATGACGGACGACGAAAATGGATCCTCTCCTGGGAGAGTAGATGACTCTGTTATGCACCTTCTCTGGTTGGTCGAATACATAGCAGGGTAGTGAACCTCGGTGTCTGGTATGTTCTAAAACCTCAATCTACCATGAGGCAGGTTTTTGCGCAGTTGGACAGATTCCTCTGTCCATGTGAAGCGTCACATACCGTGGAGGAGCTGGAGAAACTTCGCCCCAGCGCTTCTCAGGTTATCATGTCCCACAGCATTGTATACGTGCACGCTAATCTTCGAAGTCATAACATACCTGTTAGGGACGGTCGATCGCTGAGCGGACTTGTTTAACGGGAGAATTCGGGCTGGCTGCCGCTCCATTGGCGGCTGATTTTGCGGCACTCCTGTGCAAGCACACTCGGCAAACTTTTGGAAGTTGCTCAACGACACGAAGGGCCTGGCTGTCGGAAGCAGCGGCATCTAAGTCATACGCAACGGTTGCCGAGTGGTTATGGGTCTAGCTTTGGATCTCGTACTTCACGCTTATGCTCTTACAACCTTGAAGGTGTTCCAGGTAGGATCAAACTATAATAAGCTGCTGGGACTGGATTGACTTTGGTAAGTTTACAGGAGTTTACAGGTTCTGGAATGACCTACAATATGCCCAGAGTAAGCGACCGTTAAATTACGCATCATGTCTTCAGTACTTATCGTAGTATAGAGTCTAGGTACAATCTATGTATCAATATATATGGCGGGAAGTAATCTAGCCTTGAGCATGCATATAATACAAACTTGAACATGTAGATTTCGTGTTCATTGAGATTTGGTTGAGGGTCGCAGAATGTCTGTCCTAAAGTCCGAAATTGTAAAGTTCGAGCTGCACTTTTTCAAGTCTCTTCTTTCTCGCAGCCAACTCCTCTCGTTTCGAGATTAAATCAGGGTCTTCGGCAAGGTAGGCAGCGCAGCGTGCAGTAGCAGTAGGCGATCCTAGCTCAAATTTGGAAATTAGGCATGACTGCAGCTCCGATCCGACGGCCTTGATGAACATTAGGTCGATCAACGATGGAACATTGTCGATGATTCGCTGTGAAACCAACAATCATGAGTAAGCTTGTACGATGAGGGCTGAGAAGGGGGTAAGAACCTTGTACGAAACTTGACAGTATCCTCGGATTTCCGCCATCACCTTGAGTTCCGTTTCGTATTCGTCGGGAGGGTTCAATTTGCCCAAGTCTTCTTTTGTGACAACATAGCCGATCCCCGCCAGAGCCGCAAGCACGTTGTTGACTTTTTCCGAGTTGACATTGTCTGGTAGTGCACTATTTGATGACACACTCGTAGATGTGCCTTCCCAAAATGATTTGAAAGCTGGCGGCTGCGCCGACAAAGTGTCTGCACCACCAACATTTGGCATTGTAGCTGGAAACGTGAATTTGGTCTCTGGGGAAAGCCGCGGCGGTGCAGCTGGCAGCGTTACTATAGGTTCATCGAAAGCAGGATATACTAAAGAAAACTGACCTGATGGAGTAGAAGTAGCTGGAGTCGATGAGAAATTGAAGATTGCCTGTGACAAATTCTTCTCCTTGGACTGGGCCCGTACATCCTTATACTTTGCGAGCCACCTGGAAGATGCTGCCTCAAGGTAGTGAAAATTTTGGGTGTATGGCGTTAGCTCGACCTTGAGGATTGTCTCAAGGAACACAAGGCATGACTCGTAGTGCTTGGCCACCAACTCCTTGACAAACGACCTATCGATAAATATTTAGTTCAGAGCCCACCACGTTCCACAAAAACTCACGTCAAAGGACCACGGAGAAGATCGTGTTGTTTGATATTATTGTCTATGCATTCCTGTAGTACCTTTAGGAATGATGCCCGAATGCGGTCGAAGCATTCGTGAACAGACAATGACCACGTTTCCTGTGCAGCTCCAATTAGGGCTACCTTCGCCTGATATGGCACATTGCCAGGTAATTCCCTCGTGACTGAGCTAGAGGCAAACATATCAGGTTCCGAAGTCAAGAAAAGTTGAAGACATACTTTTGGATATGTCTACGCATATCGTTTAGATAGATGGGCTTTAGATCACCCGCAAGCTCCTCAGCATCTTCCTCGCACTCTGCGAGACTCGTTAATGTACCAGGATTAGTGTAGCTTGAATTCTGACAGGGAACGAAATTTGGAATGGTCTTTCTGATGGCCTTCTTGAACAAAGCATAGGCGTCTCTGTTATGATGAATGAGGAGGCTAGAGTCAGAGTTGCCCTGAACATATTGCTGGACATTGCCACAAAGACGAGTAAGCAAAGTTAACATGTATGATGCGGGTTCCATGTCGACCACGGGGGGAAGAGTGCCAAGTTCTTTCCTGCAGTTCTCGAGGTGTATAGACGTTTCTGACTGAATCTTAGGCAAACTACGGGACATATGAGCAGTGGTGTGAGATCAGATGAGAACAAGGAGTGTTTACCTCTCACTGATTATGTGAATCAGCAAGGAACTGAGCGTCTTAGTGAGGTTTTTGGTACCCAGCCGTTGCGGATGCAGTGTATTAGACCACGGCATTTCTTTGGCAAAGAAGTTAGCTTCAGCCGCGCGGGCTTCAGTTGTCGTGATTCCCGCTTCTCGCTCTTGATCATTGGGTTGTCGCGTACAATAATATCCGTGCTTCAGTGGATGATTTCGGCCCTCAAGAACATCGAGCCACATTTTAAGTGCGCCCGTAGACGTGGACCGCAAATCGTCCGGTTTAGTCAAGACACCTGGTAGAAGATAGTGAAATCGATCGTCGCATATCGGTACCAGCTAGCTTTACCTATAGTACGTCCCCCAGCAGGGTCTACTTTTTGAGCCAAACGTAATGCCTTCTGATTTTCAATGTCATCTTGAAGATAGATTAGTAGTAATTGATAATTGGAATGTGCCCCACGAACCAGTCACTGGTAATGCAACAAGGATGAGGCAATTTCCTTTGATATGCGAAACTACAATGTCTTCCACGAGTTGCACCTCTTCAGGTTCCGCATTTTGAATCAGGCCTTGTAAACATGGTGAGTGTCGTCATGAAGATATCCAAGCACGAAGTGACATACCGGGAAGATCGATGAATGACAGGTCTGTCAACTCCGGACCTTGTAGATCAACGCACACGATGTCTCTGGAGAACGATTGTGACTTATGCTTAGAAGACTGCGCCCGAAAGTCGTCCGGTGGCATGGAAAGGATTTGGTCGAAAGGGATATGAGCATTGAGGATGGCGAACTGTGCGGCTCGAAGACGTGGTTCAACTTCTTCTTTTCTGGTTATCTCGCCTCCGAAAGCTGACTCGGAGACATCATCCAAAGGCTTCCCTTTGATGTCGACCTCGCGGCGAATTGACACCTTACAAGACCATGGGCCTGACGAGGATGATAGACGACACTCCATTGGACAGCGAGTGCATGTTCCTACGTCTCTTGGAACGCTTATCTATACCATGAGACAAAGGTAAGAACAAGAAAATGAAAGGTGCAAAGGCCGAACTCCAGAAATGGCCTCAACAACGCTCGATTTCCCTGAACAGACATATAAGGGGACGCTATTCAGCTATAAAGCCACATACCAGCACTCTGTTTTCCTATTACAGTTATGCGAGGAAGATCAAGGTCTCCTTGAGCCCTAGCAGATGTCATGCCAATGAGTTACGATGGTCGCGAGTGGCACATGAGCTGAAAAGTCTCATACCCGATTCCTCGAAGAGTATTCACAAGTAGAAGTAGCTGTTTGGAGCGCATGGCATAGTCAGAAGAAGATATTCCAGTAACATCTTTGGAAGGCATTGCAGCGAACTGGGTCATGGAGGGAGAGAGCAAAGAGACTGTGAATCCTTTTTATTATTAGCCTTACCTTTTCGTGCGGTATATCACGTGATTGCGATTGTTCCATTATTAGTATCGTTTTATTTATGGACAAGAGGTCCAATCGCGTCACTTTTGCCTTTGTTCAATGTTTGTGCATTTGGAGACGAAGAAAAGTCGTTGTTGTACTCACAATGTGCAACTTTTCCAAAGGATGTTTGAGTGCGGCCGAAGTTATACAACGCCTGCGCTACGTGTTCAGCGTCTGCTTGCGCGCCCACGCCGTCTAGCGACGACAGTAGGCTTTTCTGCTAAGCATGGCGAAAAGGTTCGGGGTACCGAGCGCGAGCTTGGATATCAAAAACTTTACATATCTAGTCCAATAAGTTTCAATTAATCTAATGCGCTAGTATTAGACGGTATACAGTTGAGAGGTATGCAATCCTGTAAAACTTGAACGCTTACTTTCTATGCGATCTGAAAATATCCTCGAACTTCGGACATGAATGCATGACCTTTAATTCGGTTAGCACCATTGAGGTTCTCTTCCTTCACATCAGCGTATCCGATTCACGGCGCGCCACTGCACTTCTCAACCTTGTCAAGAGTCAACATCCACAGCATAGTTAACCTGTGGACTTCTTTTTTCGAATCCCTGTAATACTTATCTCACAAGTCAGCCCTATAAATCCAATTCCATCATCTGAATCTTTCCCAAGTTGTATGTACACATTTACTTCAATCTACATCCCTTCATAGACGAACCTCGCAAAGTTGAACATCCTGACGAACCCAACTATTCTGCACCATTGCCACCGGGAGGGCTGCCGCCGGAACCCATGGCGGCTCGCTGGCGGTCTGCTTTTTGTTGGTACTTCATCGCCTGGAGGTCATCATGTTTTGCCATCGCTTTGTGGTACCACTTGAAAAGTCGTCTCTCCAGGTTTTCGTCTAGATCGCGTTCAACAAGCCCATCAAGGTACTCCGTGTCTCGCGCTCGGAATTTTTCATCAAGTGCCCGAACAAAAAGATCATACACCTCGATCTCGCGTCGACTCGGATTCTAGTATTATATTATTCGTCAGAAAAGGAAAGCGTTGAAATACAGTAAGTATGTCTCCCACATTGTTGTCAAGGTCTTGACCGTGATGACGATGATGAGGGCCATGATCATGAGGCCGGTCCCCGTGTTCACTGTTATCCAAAATTCAACGTCCTTGATCAAAAAAAATATGATCGAACTGACTGTCGTGTCACTAGTGGTGTATCTTGGAAAGGAACAGCGGAGACGACGGCTGCACCAGCGCATGCGAGAAGCACATTAAACAATTTCATGATTAGGGATTGGATAGAATTCTTGGTTGTAAGACCCAGACCAGCTGAGGATGATAGAGGTGAGATAGGCGGGTGCTCAGTACCGGCTGAGTTGATGTTGAACCAAGGAGAATCATGAAGTCTACTTATACCATGTAGGATTGCTGTGTGTCCAAGTGGCCAACCGACAGGGGAAGTCCGTGTCGGGGTAGAAAGGATCAACTTGGTGTTCCAGTCCTCCATGGCCGGTGACGGTCGTTATGTCTCAGGCTAAGGACCTACGTGGATTCACGCCAGGCATCCGAATGGTCGCCCCTGGTGCTGTCAGGGTCGAAACGGACGTGCTCATCGGATGTCCCATCCACGTAAGTACGATAGGCAAAACAGGTTAGAATCACCATAGCGTGCATGGAGTCTAGTTAGAACTTGAAGTCGGTCCTGCCAAGTCTCGTACACGGGCTTCGAAGTCTTTCCTGTACAGTGCATAGGCCTACACCAGCGCTTCGGGCTGTGTAACAGTCGCATCAAGACCGCAGTAGCCCCCGTGCATCATGTTCCCTGCACGACATTATAAATCCGAGAGTCATCACGGATTGCCCGGGTCCGCCAAGAATGCCCTGTCAGGTTGACAACGTTATAACGAAGCCTGAGGAATGAGAGAACATAAGTAAGTACCTATGCCATTGTATGTGGTAAAGTTGAATCGAATCATTTTACTAAGGTATGTAGGCGCACTGGAAGTCTGAATGGGATCTCGTCACGATTCTCGTGGCGTGTTGGTGACGCTTGCGAGCTCGGCCGGAAACGTTGTACATATCTAAGTCCGCGCGGTGGGCTTTGTGAGCGGATCCGGAGAAATCCCACGCATGAGCTTTAGCGACACACTG
>QOVE01008277.1:0-15339 GCA_003521275.1 Tricholoma sp. MG99 | reverse complement strand
TGCCTCTCACGGATAGCACCCCCTGATCTGCGCACCATAAGAAGATACCCGATCTCCACACGCACGAGTCAGCGGGACGCATTCAAGGGCCAAAGTATCCTTAAAAGCTTAAACAGCTTTTGAGTCACTGAAAGCCCAAGCTGGCAGTGGTGTAGGTTGGACATCGAACCATCCCCCGGACGCAGATCTTGGGATGGATAAGGTGGTTTGGCGAAAGCGGCTGTTGCCCACGGTGACGATGATTTTTTTTCTGTCTTCCCTTGTGAGGAACGTATGTATGTATGTGTTATGTTGTGTACTAACGTTGTCTGTTTAAACTTTACTAGGATCGGACCAACCTCGGTAACGCTCGAGTGGCTGGAATGATGCATGCAGAAACAACTGAAAATGACCGATCGGGGTTGACAGTCACTTCCATCCCAGAATACAGTAGGGCTGAACAAAACGATCCTTCTAGCTTCTGTCCCTTTTGGAGATGTCCATCATGAACTCGACGACATACAGGGCTCACCATCTGAAATGTCAGAATCATCCTCATCGGATGTGTAGTCCCAGCCACCAGGTTCGGCTGTTAACTTGCACATGCGCGTTTGCATCGCCCAGTCGTTACTATTGTATTTCGAGGGTTCGGGAGGCTGACACCATGGATAGCACCATTTATGCTAATGGCCAGTGAATGGCGCTCGTCCAATCTCACCATTTGGCGCAATAACATCCTCACGGGCCGGCTCTGGCGGTCTAGCTCCAGCAACACCGGCAATCCAGGCCGTGATGCTCCGCTGCCTCTCGAAACAAGAGCCAACATCGTTATCGTCCTTAGATGACAGAAGAGCTGTGCCAGGAGGGCTCGGGTACGACACTTGAGGCGGTCGGCAAAGTGTCTTCACCACGTCTTGCTTGGGTTGCTGCCCCTGTCCTTTTCCTGTAGTAGGAGCTTGTGCCATCATTGGTTTCTTTTCGGAAGGTTTGGCTTAAGAGCCCTTATCCTTACCCTTGCCCTTGCGTGAGCCGCCTCCATCTTCCTCGTCGAATGGCCCTTTGTCAGGGTCGCGCATGCGTCGCTTGCGGCTAAGTAATTTGGGCGAAGTTGGATGGAGTCTCTTTTTTCAGAATTGACAATGCGAGCAGGGTGGGGTAAAGTTGAAGTTGCCGGTCAGATCTCGCTGATGTTCTTTAAATTTTGGTAGGGCGTTGCAATGACAAGATAAGGGTGGGAAATGGTGTTTGAATATGGGGAAATCAGGGAAGTCCTGTTCATATAGGCGAAAATACGGTGTTATCACGATCGTCTCGGGCGATGAAATATAAGCCAGGTCGACGGAAAGGCGATGTGGTAGTCAACCTCTGTGGACTTTCGGTATGGCTAATGTTCAAGTCAGTGCAAAAGCACGACAACTTTTACATAATCCTCCTAGCCATTTCATCCGGCTATGCAGTCTCTCTGTTCACAACCTTCGTCTTCCAGGATTACTCTGCGACAATCTGTGAGAGAATTCTTCCGATGAGCCCGAGTCTGAACGTTGAACGTGAATCTCTCAGACTGTACCGCCCAAACCGCACACCTCTCGCAAGATGGTTACTAGTACATACTCATGTCGGACACACTTTACTTTCCTACCTCTGTGTAAAATTTATGATGTACTTCCATCTCCATCTCATGCTTTATCTTCTTGGTCGAGATCGACACATTCGAATTGTCCAGAGGCATATAGAAATTGCATGCACCATATTTTTATTGGGGAAATGCAGTGATCCTCATAGGAAGTTCGACCGCTTGTTTGCTATGTTGACCAGTCACCGGACCTACATGAGTGTAGGCAGCGCAGCCAGCGGTTTTTGTCATTGTCAAGGTAGATGATGGGATTCAATGCCAACGACACTGCCACAGAACGAAGCACATCACGTGTACTTTAGGGCTGGCGTAATGGCTCCAACGTGTCACTGATATACGAAGTACGAAATAGCTAGCACCTTATTTTTTATCGACCATGAAGCTCAAAGAAATTCATAGAACATCGACCTTTGCATGGTCGCCAACGGCGTCGCTTCCACTGCTCGCCACGGGAACTGTTGCTGGCGCGCTTGATGAATCCTTTAGCAACGAGAGCCAGCTTGAAATTTGGTCCCCCGATTTCCTCGACAGAGATGAATATGACCTCGGCGGGGAGGGATACAACGGTCCAAAAGGCTTTGTGAAAGATAGTTCAAGGTGTGTTAGATGCGATTTTCCTACTATAGATGACATTAAACCTGTGGTTAGGTTTAATCGCCTTGCTTGGGGAGGTGTCAATGACAGTCGACCCCAGGGCGTAATTGCTGCGGGTATGGAGAATGGAGAACTAGCACTTTGGGATCCTGTCAAAATTCTTGCTGGTGCAAGGTACGTGGCACAGAGAGTCGCCGCCCACACACCGTATAAACACATCACCTCACAGTGCATCTCAGTCTCTCATTCTTCGAAATACTACGCATACAGGCCCTATACGTGGACTTGATTTTAACCCTATTCAAACAACACTCTTTGCATCTGGTGGAGTTGCCGGCGAGGTATGTGATTTTTCTCCATTCTTTAGTAGGCAGCCAGCGATGGCTTGACCCCGCGCGCAATCGTCATACCGCACCAAGTGTGTCAATGACAATGACGTCTCTTCCCTGAATGAGATAAAATCTGTATGCTCATTCTCGAACCTTTCACTATACTGCCTTTCTCTGTAGACTCTTATTTATAAATTTGACAAATTTCTGCATACAGGTTTACATCTGGGACCTTAAAGATCCGAGCAAACCTTATACACCAACCCCGGGCGCACGGAGTACGAAGCTCGATGAGATCACATCCGTCGCATGGAACCAGCAGGTCCAATATGTACTTGCTGGTGCCAGTAGTACAGGATATACTGTCGTGTGGGATTTGCGAGGAAAGCGGGAGGTTGTTGCATTGGCGTATGGAGGAGGTGCTGGTACGCTCGCGGGGCAGGGGAGTGCAGGAACTGGACTCGCCGTTGGAGGCAGGAGGGGTATGAGCGATATTGCTTGGCATCCTGATAACGTATGGTTCATTTTTATGATCATTTGCAACGTATTTCTCACATGCTATGCAGGCAACGAGGGTGATTACTTCCTCTGAAGATGATTCTTCCCCAATCATTATGGTATGGGATCTACGTAATGCACGCGCGCCTGAAAAGGTATGACGCACTAATTCATATTGTCTCCACATCAAATGACATCATCTCGCTCAGATTTTGACTGGTCATGAGAAAGGAGTGCTCTCTCTTTCTTGGTGTAAGCAAGACGCCGATCTTTTGCTCTCTTGTGGTAAAGATAATCGCGCTCTCTGCTGGAACCCTCAGACCTCGGAAATCATCGGCGAGGTGAATTTTAGTCTCGAATCCCCTATTCTTGTGTTGACATTACTGTTATAGCTTCCTTCCGCAGATAACTGGGCATTCCAAGTTGATTGGTGTCCTCGCAACCCCGACCTGCTTGCAACTGCCTTTTTCGACGGGACCGTTGGAATCCACTCCATCCAGTCTACTAATGAATCAAGTTCTGATACCAAAGGCGCGCCAGCAGACGGTGCTGACATCTTCGACGTTCCTGGATTCACCAGATCCTCACAGGGCGGCACGCTGTCTCTCAAGCAGCCTCCAAAATGGCTCCGCCGTCCTGCAAGCAACTCGTTTGGTTTCGGGGGCAAGCTCGTTACGGTATCGAACCTTCCTTCAGTGCAGGGGAAGAATCAGAGCAGTGTCGTACACATACGAAATGTTGTTACTGAGCAGGCTCTTGTTCAGCGTGCGACTACGCTGCAGAAGGCAGTTGAGGGCGGTGCAGAGGCGCTGAAAGTTTTTGCGGAAGAGAGAACGGGAGATGATGCAGTGGAGGGGTGGAAAGCATTACTGAGCCTGTTCAAAGCTAACTCGAGGGACGAGCTCGTTACTCTATTGGGCTTTTCGAAGGCAGAGATCGCGGACCGTGTGGCGCAGGCCGTGGAGAACCTCAAGGTTGCAGAGGCTGTCAAGTCTCCATTGGTGGTGGAGGGGGATGATATCGACGGAAAGTCACACGAACCAGTCGTATCTTTTGCTGAGCCAGAGCGGCAGGAGGGCGCGTATGAAAGCGTGGGTAGTGATGGGGACCGTGACGAGAAAACGCCATCCGAAGTCAGCGTCAGCGTCAACTCAGACGCCACCAGCGGAATACGTCTAGCTGATAGTGAATCGACGACCACAGCACCCAGTCTATTTGGTGAAGACGGCCCTGGGACCCCACAACTTGACCCGAATGCTGACTTTTTCAGCACCATCTCGCAAACTAACATACTCGTGCCTCACACGAACTATGGCGTAGACTCCTCCGTTGCTGCAACCATGGGTTCCGGCCCATCATCA
Source organism: Tricholoma sp. MG99 (assembly GCA_003521275.1). Lineage (NCBI taxonomy): Eukaryota > Fungi > Basidiomycota > Agaricomycetes > Agaricales > Tricholomataceae > Tricholoma > Tricholoma sp. MG99. The sequence continues at coordinate 10,945 of QOVE01008277.1, read as the reverse complement.
GTCACGTCTGAGACCACGAAGAGTCTCTCGTTCCGGATATATCCTGCAGATGAGTCAGATACTGACAGGCTAGTCACCAAGGCGCTAGTACTCGGGGACTTTGAGTCCGCCGTGTCGCTTTGCCTGTCGTCGGAACGCTTTGCGGATGCCATCTTGCTCGCTGTGCGAGGCGGTCCTGAGCTGCTACAGCGCACGCAGGCGGCGTACTTTGAGCAACGCACTACCTCGCTGCCTTACCTCCGTCTATTCCAGTCAATAGTCACCAATGATCTATCAGACATCGTGCAGCATGCAGACCTGCAAGAGTGGCAAGAGATCTTCGTCGTCCTGTGTACCTTTGCGGGCCAGGCGGAGTTTCCTGCGCTTGCGGAGCAGTTGGGACGCCGTTTGGAGTTCCAATTCACCGTCGTGGACTCTTCCGATGATGCTGAGGTGAAGAGTGGGGCAGGTGAATTCAGAAGGAATGCGACGCTGACGTATCTGGCTGCCGCAAAACTGGAGCGATTAGTGAATATCTGGATCGACCAACTAGTGGAAGAGGAGCAGGCATATGCTGCGGACGGAGCGCACGTTGACGCATCGCATTATTCGGCGCATGCACATGCCTTGCAATCTTTTATTGAGAAAGTGACGGTGTTTAGGGCTGCGACAAAGTACGATGACGCCGATCTTGCACAGACCAAGGGCGAAGATGAGGGTGCAAAAATGTTCAAGTTAGCAAGTTTATATGATCGGTATTTGGAGTATGCAGAGCTTCTCACCACACAGGGCCTTGTCAAGGAGTCGATTGCGTTCTTAAAACTTACTCCCGCAGATTATAAGGGCTCGCACGGCGTAGATTTCACTGCAGAACGTGAGAGGCTTATTTCTGCTGCCCGCAAAGAGACCCCTGCGCCTGCACCTAGATCTGCTGTCGCTCCTTCAGCTCCAATCACCACAGCCCCGAAGGGCTCTGCAGGTCCTTATGGTGGCTACTCGACCTACGGCGCACCAGCACAGCCTGTAGCCCCACTTCAGCAGCAATCTCCTCCACCAGTTTCACAACCGGCCTATTCAGCGTATAATTCTAGTGGGCCTTCCGCGGTTCCCCCGTCTCTGTACGCACCCGCAAACGCTCCCGCTGGCCAGCAGCCATCACAGTATGGGCCGACTGGGCCTTATAACCCAGCCATGTCTCTTACACAGCCCCCGCATCTCAGGTCTCAGCCTCCACAACCGATCACGGTACCACCACCTCCACGGGGTTCCACTGCTACACCAGGTGGTACGATTGTGCCTCCCCCACCACCGAAACCACGTCAGGAGAATGGCGGGTGGAATGATGCCCCGACTGTGAGGACTACATCTCGAGGGCCTGCGCCTCTGAACCCATCTAAGCCTGCTGCCATCACTGCGCCATTCCCTAACCAGACAACTTCGCCTGGATTCTCATCACCTGGTGCGCCATACTCCACAGGCCAGCCGAGTTTCCCTCCCCCACGCCCTGGGAGTGTTCAAGCACAACCTGCTCCGCCTCCGCCTCCGGGACAGCGAATGAGTGGCCAACCGCCGCCTCCCCCGGCTGGCGGAATGTATCCGCCTCAAGGCAGACCTGACTCCCACACAGGAGGATCGATGCCCCCACCTGCAAGAATGATGTCTCCTCAAGGCTTACCTCAACAACCACCTGCACCTAGTCAATATGGTGCTCCGCCGGGTCGTGGACCTGTGCCAGGACAGACTCCTCCACCTCCCGGACCATATGGACGCCAACAAGTGGGACAACCACCTGCTCCACCCGGTTTCGCACATGGTGCGCCTCCTCCCAGCCAGTTTGGATATCATCAGGGCCCGTCGGATCTACCTCAACCTCAACCTCCTCAGCAGCCTCAGCAATCAGGACCTTATGGGCCTCCTCCTGGCTCCCAAAGGCCAGGCCCACCACACGTTCCTCCAGGTGGTCCTCATGCAGGAGCTCCCCCGTCTTCGGGTGCGGGTCCCACCGGTCCTCCTCGTTCAAATGTAGCTCGTGCGCCAGCTGGTCCGCCCCCACCAAAATATCGTATGTTGCATAGTTTTTAGTACATTTGGCCAGCGACTGAAAGAAAGATTAGCCCCAGGCGATCGGAGTCATATCCCCGAATCTGCTCGTCCAGCTTACAACATTATCTCCAACCAACTCAACCAATTGAAGCAGACTACACCGGTAACTAAACTGCTTTCTATCGTAGTTTTTGGATGTATGCCGATGACTGTTTCATATTAGCCTCAACAAAAACGCCTCGTGGATGATTTGGAACGCCGAATCAATCCGTTATTCGATGCGTTGAACTGCGAGACGCTTTCAAAGCCCGTGGTTGAGCAATTATTGGTCTTGACGAGAGGTGAGCCATTCTACGAATTTAGAAAGTGTATTCAACCAATCATGAATACTTGAATAGCTATAGAATCACGTGATCGTCCAGCCGCCCTTGCCATTCATGTCGATCTCCTAACTAGGGGATCACAAACGGATGATATTGGGTTATGGATGTCTGGCATCAAGCAGCTAATCATGCGACTGTAAAATAGGTCTTAAGCAGTGGTATAGAATACCTTTGCACATAGACCTAACCTCTATTCTTTTTAGGAAATGAACTTATGTACTAGAAAAGCATTATGACGAATAATACTATTGTGCCATTTCTGGGAGTTTAATAATGACTTCGGTGCACGAGTCTAACGCTCGTTTCCACAGAAGGTTTCCGTTCATCGTCTGACGGTCCCCTACTATAATCAACGCCAACCGTGCACGAGTCCACATCACGTTCAATCGTCTTGCATCATCGAGAAACCCGATGTCTCCTTCTGCATTGGACCGTACAGCCGAGAAGATGACTATATCACTCTCTCGTCCTTGGAATGAATCTATAGTCGAACATGAGACTGACGGAGGGAGCCGATGGCGAAGAGCAAGGATTTGTTTTGTGTAAGGTGAAAGAATTGTGATATTGAGCTTGTTTAACGGAGACTGCAGTTGTGAATCAGTCCCGTCTTTCTCGGCCGTCAACATGGGTAAGATATGCGCAATCAGCTCGACCTGGCCTGTATTACTTTTCGACATGCCTCCCATATCCTCCTCGCTTGAGCAAGGGATGAAAATAGTGGGTACAATCACTCCGTCATGCGAAGGCCAAGGAAAGACAGCAGTTCTTAACACATCAAGGATGTTGGCACTATCTTCACGACCAGTTCTCAATTTATCTTCGTAAAATTCTCGGGAAGGGAAGGCCATCAACTCCCCTGGAGAGCGATATTGTATATCTAACATCGTCTTGTGAAGTTCTGGGGCTTCGATGTGGCCATAAAGACGCTCCAAAAGGGAAATATCAAATTCCAATGCTTTCCCCATCTTTCGTACGGTTGGACGCAGTTGAACACTGATATCCGTTTTTAGCTGTTTGGCCTCTCGAACATTTACATAAACAACTTACTGATCACCAACCAGCACGGCTCGCTGAACTCCTTTCACGAGAGGTATCAAGGCAACAGGCTCTGTGATCTGAGATGCTTCATCTATAATGGCAATATCATAATCAACCTTGCGCAAAGTTCCAAGTCCAGCACCTGCAGTTCACCGTTTTAGGGTAAACACATACATAATGAAGCTGGGAAATTACAGACCTGCACATGTAGTGAAAACTAAGATCGCAGATTTTACGCGTTCTTGCGCTTGCTTGGCAAGGCGATTGTTTTCGTTCATATCGCCTCCTATCCTGGCGTCAATGGTATAGTGTTTGAGTGCATCATTGACTTTTGATTGATCTGTAGCGACTCGGAGTATCTGCTGTTCAGTAAGGAGGTTCTCTTCCTTATTAAGCTCCACAAATCGCTCCAGGACATTGTCGACAGCTATTCGGTCTGTTAGTCATCAATCATGTACAATGTAGGTAAAAGTATAAAGCACCATTATGTGTGGACGCAGTCATCAGAATTTTGGGCAATTCACCAGAAGCGGAGGTGAGAATATCTCTGAGGATCTGGATGACAACAGTCGTTTTCCCGGTCCCTGTGAATCCTCATCAAATGGCGACTTTACACAAATATCGCACCTACCTGGTGGTCCCCAAATCAAGGATAAGGGTGCTCTACAAGACTTGACTGCCGAAACTTGACTTGCGTTTAAGCGTTGGGAAACTGGGATCTCATTCACATCAAGTACTAGGTTGTCGATAACTTGTTCCCCGTCTTCTGGAGTCCTATCACCCGTTATGATCTTATGGAAACGACAGCATGCAGCGCCTTCTTGCAGGAGACGCAATACTGCATCCATCATTGCCTTCGAAGTGGCTAGAGCACAATTAGTTTCCACCGTTAAATAGCTGGGCAACTTGAGGTGTAAGATCTTGAACTCACCAATGCTGCCCGCATTGTACATGTTCCAGTCCATCTCTTCCAATTCGGGAGGAGGTGGATGGAGGAGCTCAATTTTCAGCTGTCCTTTCGAAGCTAGGACGACAACTCCATCCAGAATCGGCGCCTCGATCCATCGATTCGTGGCTTTCGATGTGGCTTGAAGTCGGACATGAGAGTGTAAACGCACAGCCGTCCTCGCATCGACGCGAACCACAGCTATGACCTGAGTAGGATGGTCTGGGACGAAGCTAAGCCTAACATGTGTAGGGGAAGTTCGCTGTTTCCGAGGACGGCCTTCATCGTTGCATGGACATTCGTCCGCAGCTTCTTCCGCTCGATCAAAGGCAATAGAGATCGCTAGTTTGCAGCCATACTTCACAGCAGTAGAGTCATGTCCAGCATTCAGGCGACAGTCGTTGATAACAAGAAGAACTTCTTGGACAAGTTGTGACGAACGGACAGAGATCGCAGCTAGCATGAGGAGATCAAAATATTGATCGACAGGGAGGATGGCGATGGTGCCAGACAACTTTTCCAACGCCACAAGGACAGCGATCTTCAATGAGTTGGCTGCACGAATAATGTTTCGAATAATGGAATGTCTCATGTGCGCAACTTCCTCAGACAAAGTGCCGTCATCTCCTGGAGGAAATCCTTTAAGTAATGCAAACGCCAAGGGTGGGAATCTATCCATCCACATATTTGCAACTTCCAAGTTCCTCGGTTGGTGGGTGACAACAAAGTTGAAGATCAGGAATGCTTCTTCTTCAGCACGATATTTGAGAGCGAAATCCATGATCCGTTCGACTTCGGGGATGGTTCTCATAGATAAATGCATGTACATGCTCTCTGCTGTATGTCGTTCGCGAGATACCTCGCTCTTACCTGCTGACTGTGGCTGGGGCCAAGGATCTGCATGACCAGGAAGATTAGCATGAGGTTGGGCTTGATTGTGCAGCTTTGGGAAAAACGACAGCTTCAGCCAATCAGGATACTCCGGGTCTGTCCAGTCGACGCTTTCAAGATCATTGAGTTGGTATGGTGCTGCCTGCCGTTCGAACCGTTTGATGAATTCCTCGGTGGGTACACTAAAATGATGGTATCTCAAAAATTGCAATTAGCGATATGAAAGCTATACTCACTGGTCAAACCAAAGATCGAATAGCTGATGAGCTACTCTGTCACGATTAGACACGACGTGAAGCTCTATGACAGTGACGGGAGTTTTGTTGATGCGGCCAATTTGCTATATGTATACTAGTAAGTGAGTATAGATTGCTAGAATCCATATTTACATACTCGCTGGACTGTTGTTGAAATTTTTTGTAGTGCTATGCTGGTTGCAATCTCCGAAGTCGATTGACGAGGAGGTCGATTTATAAACACAAATGTGTCCGCGATTGTCTTGTTATATAGCTGGAAATTTGTGTCGCTACAGTGCAAGCGATAACCCGGAGAACATGGTCTCAATCCAGACAAGGTCGAAGATGTGTGAGGCATGAACGAACACACTATGACATCCTTGTCGACTGCCGGATCTGGATCAACGTCCCAGGGTATCTCTCCCCTCATGAATATCCCGACAGCAAACCGATCCTCAGTCTGCAAGCTGACTTTGGCGTTAGTGCCAGTAGACAGCGTAGCGATTACGCACTTTCAAAATAAGTAGCTTTCTGGTGTAGTCTTGCGTAGCCATCCTTAAGTACTCGAAAAATGTAGACAGCCCATGAATTCTGGAAGAATACAAGCGCTGTATTGAGAAAGGACGATCTAGAGCTCTTCGATATATATCTTGCGGAGTTAGAATGTCAGAGCGAATAAGGGAATTCCAAACATGTCGTTGTTCTTCCAGAGACAAGTCGATTGTGAAACTGAGAGCAATTTTTTCCTGTGAAGTAAGTGCCGACATGTCAATATGACTGAGGAAGGGCCGGACATCGAATGAATGTTTTCGTGCAATTTTGCAAGCCAGGTTGAACAATTCAAATTCTGATACCGCGCTTTGTTTGCTCTGCAGGAGCTGAACCAGCAATGCCTTGGCGTCTTCCACATCAGTTGAGGTGATTGCCCCTCTAGCCGATTCCGACTGCGTAAATTTCTCTGCAAAGGCTTTGGCATCTTCCTCGAGGAGATCCACGATATACTTTTCCTGGGGCTCAGGAGGCGTCTTTAATCGGTCCGGGATCTTGATGTTCGCGCCATCAACTGATTGCGAATGTAAAGCATTCAATTCTTGACATTCTGGTGACGATGCGCCATTGGGAGAGCTCCGGACCCATCGGGCGTGCAGAGCCGCTACTCTGGCAACACCAGCTCTTCGAAGAAAAGAGTAAGCTACATGCATGATCACAAATTCTCGTCAACACATACCCGCTATAGGACGCAAAGTGATTTGCCAAGTCGGATCGCTTTATTTCCCTGCTTATATGCTCCCTGTTTCCTGGGTAATCGTAGGACTAGATGCAAGTCGCAATCAATGAGATAATCTATATAAGTTAACAACTAACTTCCATAACACGGCTTGGGACCAAGTCAGAATCCCAGCACACAAAGTATTCATCGCCTAAAGTAAGTAGATGAGATTATGTTCCTGCATATGGTCAATCCGAATTTCTCACCATCAAGATCACCGCCACTGCTCATGGAAGGCGCTGAGTGATGGCCAGGACGGGCGACAGTTGCGAAAACGACACAATCAACGAGATGAGCCAACTTCTCATGATGCGCGGCACGTAATTTCAGGCAGTCACCTACAATAAATGTGGGGACTGAAGTCTCAAGGATATCGCGAAATATACCTGGATGTAGACATGGATTCCTCACTACCAGCACATCGCCATGGATCGGGGTTGTCTGTCCTTTGCGGCCGGTGGTGATACGTATTTGGACTTGTCCTTCCTTGAGCACCTGAAATGGATCGCACACCCCGAACAGGCGGCGAGAATCCTTCACAAAGATGCGTGATTTACCTTTACCCCGATCGTTCTTGAACTTTGCGATTTCAGATAACTGGATGCTGTTGATTTTTCCAGATACTCTTGAATCATCCAAACCATCTAAAAGGACCTTCTCGGCCAGGTCGTACTCGCCGATAGAAGACAGCAGATCGAACGCCTTCATAGGATCATTCGATGCTTCTGAAATCCACTGAAAATATTGTGATTGCTTTGCGAGTAGTTTTTCGTTCGTAATTCCGAGACTCGATAGGAGAACGATCACATCGTTGTTGAGGCGTCCAAATGAATAAGGTTTGGAATAGTTTACGATAGAGAAAGTATGATCGTGAGTTGTCGAAAACTTCTTCATGCTCTTTCGGAAATGTACCAGATGTGCTTTGTCCTCCACATCCATTCGTGGATGAAGCATCAGGACACCTTTATAGCCTAGGTACCTTGAAACACGGAATAAACTTATGCAGAGGATGCAGAGGATGAACAGTTTACCTTATTTGAAAAACGGTTGGTGTATATCTATTTCCCCTGAAGATGATCCGGCGTGCTTTACTGAGCTGTACCGCAAAATGTCTTGAAATGAGTCCACATCCATCAGAGAAAACCTCGTCCCCAGATTTTATATCAGGAATATCAGCGACCCATCTCGGGTCGAGTTGCCAATCAAGTTGTGCTTCCGAGAAAAGGAGACCTATTCGTTTCGCGCCTGCAGAGAGCAAATCAATTCGATATCCGCAGCAAGGAAACACTGGCATACGCTTCGCCACGTTCATGATACGGCCAAAGTCTCCTAGTTGATAAATTCGATCGTCCAGTTCAGCATCCGTGTTCGCCTCACGCATAAAACAAGATCTCCCTCTCTATAGATACATAGGTAAGAAAGAACCTAGTGATCGGGATGTTGTGGCAAAGATCGCACCAGCTGACTATTACTATGATGGTAAAAACGAAATTGCACGCCATTTAAGAACAATCCGGCTTTCATCATACGCGAGATATAATCAGCTGTGGCACGAAGTGTTGTTTCGGGCCAACGAAGACTATTCGTGCCAAATGAAACGAGGATAAACTTTGACGCGTCATCCGAGCGGATGATACGATTCTCAGGAAATTTCTGCATTTGGATGGTGATAGTCGTGCTGCTGGTCTCGAGACTGCTGGTACTGCTGGTACTGCTGGTGAAGCTAATCAGTTTGCCGTAGATCCCACTACGATTAGATGGGATCTTGAGAATATTTTGAGGAACAGTGAAATTCCAGGTATTGTCATCTTTCAAAGCTTTCTCTCGAAGCGTGTAGGGGGCCATCGTGGATGTCTGGAAGGTGGGAATAATTGTGAAAGAGGCGCTTGGGACCCACTTGGTCAGATGATAAAGAAGCTTATAGGCGCTTCGGTGCTTCCCAGCGCACAACGTCCTCATCGGCACCTGAAAAGCGAGTGTGTGCACAGCTTTGCCCGTCACGATCCATCAATGCCAGGAAAATCGCTATACGTTGTTGGACCTTCGGTGAGGAGCCATAGGTCTCTTCAAGGGGCTAACGTAACACAGCTTCGCCCAGTCCACGGGAAAAACAACCTTATGCAAGGCCCTCGCTCAAAGATTGGGTCTGAAGGGAGCAGCTGTTGTAAAGGAAGTCGCCCGTCATGTTATGGAAACTCACGGTTACACGCGAAAAGACGTGGGCTCACTAGAAATGCAGCAGGCGATAATGGATGCTCATCTGAAGGAAGAACAGAAGGGATGGTCCTGTCCAGTGCAACTCTGCGACAGGTCTGCCATCGATCCGATTGTTTACGCCGTTCTGACATCCCCAGATGAAAAGGAAGCCCAGAGACGCAGTGAAATTCTCATGAGCTCACCGGACTTCAAGAACGCACTTCCCATCTACCGTCGTTCCTCATTCATCCCATTAGCACCTATCGCTGACTGGCTGGAAGATGACGGCACAAGACTCTTGGAACATCAAGCCAGATGCTTCGAAATCTTCAGACAGATTCTTATAGAACTGGAAATCCCGTTTCTGGAAATTGGTGTGCACATGAGATTTTTGGAGGAGCGCGTTACAGCGGCAATGGGGCTGATGAAACTTTGAGATGATGAAAGAGCTGAATGTAAGTTACAACGCTATTTGTTTAAATATGTATCGAGTCGTCGAATACAAGGATGTTCAGTCTGCTACGCCGGAGGCCCAGAGCGGCAAAGGCCGGTGGGTTGGCTCATCAATGACTATTCGATCACCATCGCGGACCCGCCGGTATGAAGACTGTGACAAATGTACACTGTACTGTCAGTCGTTCCGGATATCCAGTTCACCCCTGCCACCTGGCCTATCCTGTAGCAGCCCTGTGACAAGCCGTCCTTGTCTACAAGTGTGACATGTCAAGTAGGAGGTTTTCAGAGGTTTTCACGTCAATATTTTTCTTGTAGCAGCCCTACACACAACCCGTCCTTGTCTACAAGTGGAGGTTACCTTCATGAATTCCTGTTCGTCACCTCTCTGCGTCCTCCTCTCGCGTCATCTCGCCCTCTGTAACTACGCCGTATCCTGACACTGCAACATAGTCGACGTCATCAACTACCAATTCTTTAGCACCTCGTACGTCTGTTCCAGGAAAAAGCTGCGCTCCTCTGCCTCGGCTAGCCTGCGTACCAGCGTGTAGCACCTCCGAAACCAAGCATAGGGGACCAATTCGTGCTTGGACAGTCTTACCTGATATTTGGAGAGGTGGGCGATTGCTACATTGCATGATCCAAGAGAGATAATTACGACTCAAGCTAGTGAGTGTAAGGCTGAAGGATGACAGGGCACTACAGTGTAGTTCGTCGGCTTTAGCAGGCAGTCCGTGTGGCAGATGATGTGGTTATAGAGAGATGTTGTGATACCGCATTCTTTTAGCAATGCTCAACACCCTCGCGTCAAGTTGCAAGTGAAAAAATGGGATTCCGAGAGAGGGTAAGTGATCATTTTTCGTACATTTGACTTGAAGACAATTTATCTCAAGTTCCCGCGTGACAGCCTAAGATTGCTGGTAGAATCCCTTTATATAACCGTATAGTAGGATCGTTTCCCATGCTGGTGCAGAAGCGTCCTACGCTTGTCTTTTTTCCGTACTGGCTCAACACTAATTCAGGCCTGCCTCAAACTTTCTGCCTATGAAAATGCTCACTCAAGTTTACAGCGCCTTCATGCTTCTCCCTATGGTTCCAGGACCGAGCCCGAGAGGCCCTGCTGCACGCACTTGGAGAGAATGCCTCCTTGCAAATGTAAGAACCATTTTCGTCGTTGACTTTAGCTGATTGTGATGTGAAGCATATAGAACACTGGCTTGGAGGCGACACACATCGCTCTGTACTGTTGAGGTGAAAAATGTAATGGTTATAACAGATTCCCAGCCGATTAAATACATATGTGACTTCTTCGATAAGTCTTCTAGTATAATTCTGCGGGCAGCAAGCGGTGATCAAATTATCACCTTCACTGACCCTTGAGCTGACTGTGCATTCACCCAGCCCATTGGCTTGTCAATATCAAATGGTTCCCAGTATACAATACCCAGCAAAATGTTGGATCCTATCCTGCGTATCTTGCCGCTCCTCTTTCTACCTTTCCCAGAAGGGT
>QOVE01008265.1:3058-16965 GCA_003521275.1 Tricholoma sp. MG99 | reverse complement strand
AAAATGTGTCTGCCAATAAACGTTTTGCTATCATAGAAAAATCCCTGGCCTATGGGCAAAAAGTCGATCACACTGTTACTTGAATAAAATCACAATTTTGAAGCTGGTTTACTAGTATGCAAAAAATGCCAAGTTGAGTAACTGCGATTATGCATAACTCCGAGCAAAGCAACTTGTGCTAGAGGGCCACTGCTTCGAATTCGCATGTCATGTACGAGTTCTTACGCTTCCACATTGAAATACGACATATAATTTTGTGAAAGACTCTGAGCTACGGTAAATGAAACTTGCCGTAGCTCAGAGAGATAATAACAGTCGGGTCAATGAATAAACGGATTAGATGCAATAGGAGACGAGGGGCTAATGTTTGTTCATTACGCATGAGGATTCCGTTGGAATCGAAGAGAATGACACTCGGAGAAAAGGGATGTGCCCTGATGCGAGTAGCTATGATGACAGCGAGTCGTCAGACCTTCAGGATCGAAGACGTTATGTCGAGCTTCTTGAATAGGGTTACTTGCTAGGCTCCTAAAGATATGAGGCTAACACAGCCTTAACGACATGTCAGAAAATGGCTCCTAAAAGCACTTGAGAAAACTTTGGCTGAACAATTTTCTCGGTTTCTGATTGGCTGGGAGCTGTGGATGATCGTTCCGGTCAAAGTTGCTGAAGTGCTCTAAACGGAAAAATCGCTGGCCAAGCCTGCACTGGCATGAACTTGAACCAGAACTTGGAATGAATGGTACTAAAGTTAATTAATGAACGCTGTCACGGCCAACGTGCCGAGGCAAAATACGTATTTCAAGCCCGAGTTCAGGATAAGCAGAGTTCTACCATAATACCGCACTTGGCAGCAGTGGCAAAGTCAGTGGGACGCGAAACATGACGCGTAACTTGAAAGGAGCCTGCTGTGCTAAAAATAGTTTTCTTTGGTGGATCGGGATTCGGGTCATCTCTTTCTCCTCTTTCTCCTCTTATTATGTCCTGGTATGCGTCAGAAGCCTCCTTTTCTAATCCTATTTCTAGCTTCACCTCGTCATGGCATATGAAGACATCATCACTTTCGATTCCTTTAAAAGAGACTCGTCTCTCGTTAAAAATTTCACATAATCACATCCAACATGCTATCTTACCAAGTCAACCCCAAATCAATAACTTCTACAGATGACCTCTTCTCCTGGCAGTCTGCTGTGCACTTGTCTTTGGCATCCAATCCTCACAAGCAGCCCAAAAGCCAGTCTAGGGGTTGTGATGTCGTGTCTCCCACTATCCAAGAGCTCCCGGAAGCGAATTCCTCTGCAGTTACAGAGGATGAGACTCCGCTCGTTGCAGTAATTGGCGTCGGCTACGTCGGGTTACATCTCGTCTCTGGGTTCTCAAAACACTACAACGTCATTGCCTTTGATTTATCCCAAAAGAGACTGGACGCACTGGCTAGCGAACTCTTGCCAAATCCCCGTCTTTCCCTCACCTCAGATCCATCCCGTCTCGGCTCCGCTACTCACTTCCTCGTCTCAGTTCCGACTCTGCTCGTCTCTGGCACGTCCGTAGTCGATACATCCTATCTCCAATCCGCCATTGACACCATTTCCGTGCATGCTCGTGTTGGAGCCACCGTTGTCATCGAGAGTTCCGTTGCCGTAGGCATGACCCGCAGTCTCTTGACGAACATAGCCCAAAAGTACAACCTCAAAGCCGGTATGAGCCCAGAGGTAAGACCCCCCAATCCACTTGCACACAAACCACATCTAACATACAAGCCCCTTAGCGCGTCGACCCCGGCCGTATCTCTCCCCCCCTCGAATCCATCCCAAAAATCATCTCCGGCCTCGACGACATCGCTCCCGGCTCTCTTCACTCCATTCAAAAACTCTACACCCCCGTCTTCTCCCACCTCGTCCCCGTCTCCTCCCCCGAAGTCGCCGAAATGACCAAACTCTACGAAAACTGCCAACGCATGGTCTGCATCGCCTACGCCAACGAGATGTTCGAAGCATGCCGCGCCCTCCCCACACCCATCGACGGCTTCGACGTCGCTCGCGCAGCAGCGACCAAGCCATTCGGATACATGCCGTACTCGCCTTCCGCTGGCGTGGGCGGGCACTGTATCCCTGTCAATCCGCATTACCTCTTCAGCACGAGCAATTTCCCCTTGCTCCAGATGGCGACGGAGAAGATGGCTGCGAGGCCGGCGACGATAGTCGATTATGTTATCGGAAAGTTGCTGGAGAAGGATAGTTCGAAGCCGTCTTCGACGGTGGGCAGACCTAAAGTGCTCGTTGTGGGGGTTGCGTTCAAATCTGGCCAGAATGTGTTGTCGAATTCCCCGGGGATTCAGATGATTGATCGTCTTCTGCATCGATGGGAGGCAGACGTGAGCTTTGCGGATCCGCTGGTGATGGGAGATGCTGTACCGCAGGCACCGAGGTTAGTTGTGGAGACGGAGTGGAATGCGAGGGGGTTGAGCAAGTTTGATGCTGTTATTGTTGTTGTTAAGCAGGTCGGTCTAGATTTCGGTGTGTTAGATGCATTAGAGGGGACATTGGTTGAGTGGTGCACTTAGAATGAAGTTGGATTTTACTTGGGACATTTGTGTTTAACGTTATACCCTAAATGTACATTTTATAACTTTCTTTCGGACTTTCGTTGTGAATTTTTCAAGTTATCGTGAGACTGATAATAGTTCCCTAAAACCCAACTCTCACGGAAAATATGTTTCGTTACCAGCAGCCGAAGAACTATTTCAAGCTTCCCTTGTCCGACACAGCTTCTTTTCGAAATATCAAAAATGTGCATCCCTTCAATCTGATCTAGAAGAATGTCTCGCAATAACAACTTGCATGCAGTTCGATTCAAAATACTGAAGAGATATGTAAGATTGACGTGAAGAGATACGCTGATAAGGCAACGTCACGGTACTGCCATGTATTTCTAATCAGACATACAATTAATTCGGAAAGCAGCTCAGAATCGGTGCATGAGACTCGCATCGGTGACCGTATGGTTAGGACGCGCCACAGTAGCACACAGTTGAGCGCAAGCACCTTCCAAGGTCTGTATAGCCAACTTTAGCTCCATAGAACATATTCAAGCGGATGAGAAGCGGTGTAGTCCACAGAAGGATTGAACGGTTGAGAGGGATTTTAGCATATTGGGCCTCAATTGTGCGTGCAGCATCCGAAATTAGACGTCTGACCAGCTAATGCCGCAACTTGACTTGGGTGCTGAGATGACGACGTTGTGTTCTAGCGCAAGTGGAGTTGCGAAGAGAAGAGACGAGGGCATGTTTTATATGATAGGACTAGAGAAGGATCGGCCCACACACGTAAGGCTTCCAGTCCCTAACATCTAGAGTCGAGATTACATGTCGATAGGCCCAGTGCACGACAGAAGTTTGTGGTTGAATGATGGACCATGCCGACTCGGACGAGCCGAGTGCAGTGGCGATGTCCAGCCTTGTGGGCTATTCCATCACCGATCATAGTCTCAGAACCAGACTGTCAGGCACCTTCCCAATTTGGGTCCCTTGTGGTCCCAAATTGGGAATTGGCCTGGCAGACTGGTTCTGAGACTACATCACTCCAAACAAACACTCTATAACAGTGGTCCTCCGAGTCGACGCTCGTCGACTCGAACTCCTCTAGATCTGATTCTTCTGCCTGATATTCATCCTTCATCAAAACCATGCTCACTATAACCGGCTGTCTGCTCATCACATAAAACACCCGGCCTGACGCGGTCACACACCCGTCTGTTAATGGCTGTACTTATGTTGTTGCGCGCTCTAATACTAATAGACTGCTGTAGGCGGTCAGTGTGATCTATAGGGACCAGTGATAGTGACTCAGAAGTCACGGTGGTAGAAAATGTTAACTATAACTTCTCGTCTCCTTCTAACCACTTCTGTCTGCAGCCTTTTCTGATTCACGTTCACTCCTCAACTATTCCTATCACAGACGGGATATCTTCCTCTGAAATCAAACGCTACCTGATGTCAATGATTTTCACTTCCATCATCTCCGAAAAGTAAGTTTCTCTCTGTTAGTGGGACCGGTTTTGATGTGTCTTGCAGCCAATATAGTAGCATTGTTAGTGTTTGCATTATAGTGTTTTTCTGCAGTCTCTGAGCCATATTTCAGAACCTAGTAGGTTGCATGTTGAACTGGGGTCTCCATGGTGCCCTCTGCGCTCAAGTTTGTGCGTAGTAGGTTCTGAGGGTCAAAACAAAGTTTCTATTTCCCTGATGACTCGCTTTGGACTTGCTTAGATTTGTATTATCTTGCTTTCCCAGAGGATAGGACCTTGAATACTCTGGTATATGGTGTTTACATCCTGGAGACTTTGCAAGCCATCCTTCTGTTGACTGGCAACATAATCATGTCCCATGCTTTAGCCAACAGCTATGGTACTCCTGGGCTGGGCCCAGACCGGTCTTCTCTTAATGGTGCTGCACTTCTGGTCTCCGTGTTACAATATGAGACCATGTTCAATATACTGTGGATTGCTGTACCCCTTCTGGGAGGACTTGGTATGGTTTCACAGATCATATTTCAGTCTCAATGACTCACTGCTTTCTCGACAAGTTGCTCTTGTTGTCCAATCATTCTATGCATACCGCCTTTCCTATCTTTGCACGCTCATGGGTGATCATGGTTGTCATAATCTTGGTGAGATTTAAATTGTGTTATAATGTTGTAAATTATCCTGAACACAACCAGTTTGCTTTCATTCAATTTGCTATGTCTGTCATAGGAGGAGTACTGTTCCCTGCCTCTATTCAAGGCATGATCACTATGCTTTCTTCTCCCATTTTCCAGGTATATCTACTGTATACTCACCATGCTTCTGTGTCCTACATGATGGCAATTATGATTTCAGATCTGCTGGGCTGTATCAAGCATAGTGTGCGACATTATAATTGCCATTGCTATGACTTACTTTGTATGTGCCATCGATGATATTGTTTAGTCGTATCAAGCTAATTTGGAGTACAGCTGTTACGCAACGACAGTGATTGGAAATCTACGCACATACTCTTGGTGAAGCTTGTTCGTTTGGCAGTGGAAACCGGAACAGTTACTGGTACGTTATAAATCTCCATGCACACATTCTTATGACTAACTACGTCACCTACTCTCGGCAGTGGCTGGGTCTATAATTTTTGTTGCGTCAGCCGTGCAAAGCCTTAACGAGTTTGGCAAGAGTGCTAATTACACGCCAGTCTTTTTGCTTGGAAAGATATATTCAAACGCAATGATGGTCAATTTCAACCATCGTATTCGATTTATCGAGGGTAGAAATGACACTCAAATTACATCGTTCATGATGACTTCCAATCCTGACCATCTCGATTCATGAGCTCCATCTTCGACAATTGATATTTGCTCAGGCAATTTTCAATTGTGCGCTGTACGTAGTCGACTCCTTATTGATACTTAGTTTATCATTCTTGCTCTCACAATTAAATAATGCTGTTGATGATTAACAATGTCGAATGAGTCACTCGCTTCTACATGAGCGACCCCGGCCGTATCTCTCCCCCATCCCGAAAATAATCTCCAGCCTCGACGACATCGCTTCCGGCTCTCTTCACTCCATCCAAAAACTCTACACCCCCGTCTTCTCCCACCTCGTCCCCATCTCCTCCCCCGAAGTCGCCGAAATGACCAAACTCTACGAAAACTGCCAACGCATGGTCTGCATCGCCTACGCCAACGAGACGTTCGAAGCATACCGCGCCCTCCCCACCCAATCGACGGCTTCGAAGTCGCACGCGCAGCAGCGACGGAGCCATTTAGCTACATGCCATATTCGCCTTCTGCTGGATTGATCGTCTTCTGCGTAGATGGGAGGAAGACGAGAGCTTTGCGGATCCGCTGGTGATGGGAGATGCTGTACCGCAGGTGCCGAGATTGTGTGCAGATACGGAGTGGAATAGTTGGGGGTTGAGCAAGTTTGATGCTGTTGTTGTTTTTAAACAGGTCGGTCTAGATTTCGGTGTGTTGGATGCGTTAGATGGGGCAGCTTGAAGGCGACCAACAACCTGTCAATGTTCAAAGCACCAGGCAACTGCCAACAGTTGCTTTTCGCCTGTCAATTCCCGAACTGCTCATAATCGGATGTCGTCCAAATCGGGGAAGTCTACTCAGGCTCCCCATAAGCCAAACGACAGCATTTTCCTAGTACCCTTCACTCGCAATTACTCATGCTAGTAATACCGCCTCATAGGATAAGACATTCTGATGTGGCGGTAACTTGAAGAGCACACAATTGCCGTATCAAAAACTTTTTTTTTCATTGTCTGACTCTTACATTGTTTCAACCTCTCCGTCATCCCAGCTGCTCATGATAAAGGTTGTTTTATCAATGATCGGAACCTTACCTATGCTAGATTGGATTATAAGCCAGTAGACGCAATGTGAATCAACGTCGAAGGATCATACCTGCGTTTGAGAATATCCATTGCGGCTTGTACAGTTGTGTTTGCTTCATCGGGAAGATTGTCCCGGCACATTGTTTCTGCAGCTCGGAACTTTTCCAATGCATCACCAGCAAAGCAGAGAGCCTCTTCCCATTCATGCGAACTCTCCCTTGGCCTCCCTTCCTTCTTACCCTCGCCAACGGAGCGGTTTCGGTATGCATCCAAGCTCGAGATATAACTTTGAAGTAGCAGGTCAAATATGATCTCACATATCTGGCGAAGGTCGCGAATGAAAGGTCGAGAGCTTTCCGCTGCTGTAAAATCATTCAGTTTAAAACCATACCGAAGAGTTGGAGGATCTCCTGGGAGGGTCCCACGATTGAATGAGGAAGGCTAGGTGCTGCTATGAAATAAGAAAAATTGGAACACATTCCCGTCGCAAAGGATGCAAACTATAGGTACATGAAGCCCTTGTCGTGTGTTATTCCAGCAGCAGGCTATGGCATTAATATGTGGTCAAAATTGGTGCAAACAATTATCGAAAGGAAGCCTGAGCACCACATTCCGCTATCACTTGAGCAATCGCATCCATTCGCTCCTTTCGACTGCCGATTTTGAGCTTGACTTCTATAAGGAGAGCCACACTAGAACCAAACGCCTTGAAGTAGTATTCGATCTTGCCTCTCGTAGTTACACGGCCATCGAGGATAGATTCTGGCAGATTTCTAAAGGCAAAACCAAATTGAGAAATCAAGTGATTAAAGATCTGAGAACAACAATCTGAATTTCTTCGCAATAGGGGGGTTAACTCGACCTTCTCACCGGGGCGAGGAACCGGGATGTCGCCTCTTCCGTTTCATGCTCATCGGGGGGGGGGGGCATACTGTGGCAGTAGAACGTCCATATCCTGCACAATAGACCTGAAAAGCGACGTGGGAATGCGCGAGCCGTGGAGGTCAAATGTG
The DNA here is from genome assembly GCA_003521275.1 of Tricholoma sp. MG99. Classification (NCBI taxonomy): domain Eukaryota; kingdom Fungi; phylum Basidiomycota; class Agaricomycetes; order Agaricales; family Tricholomataceae; genus Tricholoma; species Tricholoma sp. MG99. Next base: position 9,579 of record QOVE01008265.1, on the reverse strand, counting down.
GCGATATCGTTCATTTTCCGATTAGGGTCGAGTCCAACGAAAGGAGCCATATCCTGGTATTGTACGTTAGAAAAGCTGACGCCTAAGCCGTCTTCTAGGAAATAGATACCATCAAATAGTTTCCGAGTGTTCAAACAAAATGAACCAACCAGTCAAGATCTGCTGCAATAGACTCGGGTTGAAATTATGCTCCTCCATGATATGGAGGAGAGCAACTTCGGCAGATTCATCACTTTTGATCGCCGACGATAGAAGATTACGGAGCCTGTCGGGAGATTTTACTTCTGGGTTGTCCTCGCGTTTATGCTTAGTTGCCATAGATTATCAATGATACTTAGGTTCAAGTTGAACTGAATTACGCGCACAGACCATAAGATGTTTGTTTAACTTTGTTCCGCGTTACATAATTGCAGGATGCACTACACAAAATGTATTAAGTATTATTCTCACCTTCAAGTTTCACCTACACTATGATAGTCTCGTTAACCCGACTCTCGTTGTCACCTTGCCCGTTTGAGCTTGTCCTCCAAGCAACAGTGTATGCAAAACCGCGGGCTCTAGGTAACGCAGCTTGAACAACCTGTCAATGTTCAAAGCACCAGGCAACTGCAAGCAGTCGCTATACACCAGCTACTCTCAACCATGGAGTAGGATGCCGCGACTGCTGCTTGGGTGTGGGTGTCAGGTTGGACAATTCCCGAGGGCCGAACTGCTCATAATCGGATGTCGTCCAAATCGGGGAAGTCTACTCAAGGCTCCACATAAGCTAAACGACAACATTTTCCTAGCACCCTTCACTCGCAATTGAATAACTCTCATCCTGGGAGAGTTTTTAAGAATGGTGAGATTTTTTCTTGTCTGTATCTTAACGTCCATCCAAAGAATTGTTCTGTGCCAGAGTGGCAACGGCCTGTACAAATACGTGGTCTATACTCCCAGTGGTGGTGACGCACTCGTAAAGTCTGCTCGTCGAGAATTATATTTCGAAGCACACAAAGAGGCTATGTGGGCTGTCATCGACACGTGGTTGGTCAACACCACCTGGATCTCAAAGATGTCTTGGAAGAACGACACCGATGCTGATCAGCAGTATGCCATCGAATATAATACTAAGCTCACAGTCACCAAAGGCGAAGAGGTTAACCATGGATTTCCTATCGCATCTGCGTACAAGGACTTGTCTCTAACGATGGAAGGGCAAGAAAAGGTCTTCGATGCCACAGATCCGATGGTCATAAAATCCACTATAACCGTCCCTCCTCGCTCACTATTTATATTTTATCAAAGAAGGTACAAATTCAAGAACTCGATGTTTTTTGTCCTTGATGCGTGGGGAATACAAACCAATGTTGGTTCTTGGGGAAGCAATGAGTTCACAAGGAAGGAGTGTATTGTGGAGATCATGAGTGAGGATTTTGTGACTATGAAGAGCGAGTTGGATGGAACCAGAATGGGAACGATGGATGTGGCGCGCGTCGAGGCAGCTCAGCCTGCTGGTACAACCAGGAAGAGGGATGAGTGCACTGGTTGGTGCAAGGACAAACTTGACCACATGCGTGTTTAGCACTAGCGATGAGTGCTTTTTATCCGCGAAAAGGCATGTTTGTTACTCATGTGCTCTCAACTATCCCCTTGTCTGACTATGTTTGTTGTTGTTCAGAATAGTCCAGAAAACCGGATTCCACGTCTGATTAACTAAATTAAACTCTTCGCTCAGGTCTAGTGCCTTTCTTCCATGTGTAATTGTATCTCCAGATTCACTATGATTCATGATTCATTTTATCGTCATGTCTACAGAGGTCTACACATCGACTCGAGCTTCAAGCTTCAACTCGTTATTCACGGCGAACTTTTATTTCAGAACACGGAGGTCAAGGCTGTTCGCATTTCTAATACTTGCAAGATTCTTGCCATTAAACGCATGTGCATATGTACCGCGCTCGATCTGTCTCACCTATCGGGTGCTAGGATCTACTCAGTGTTGGCCATGGTCTCGTCACCTTGATCTCTATCAGGGCAAATCGTATGCAAGTTCAGGGTTTTCCTAGTCTTCGACAAAACCAGAACACTGTGATACCTCGAAAGAGTCGGTGTCTATCCCACTTTATCTTCTGACGACTGGGGCCAATTCAAAAAATCCACATCAGGTTTCCTAGATGGGATAGGAAACTTCTAGTCACGGTCGCCCCTGGAGGTTTCGGATTTCAACTACTGTGCTGATATATTTTGATTTCATGTTCTAGGAAAAATGACGACCCTCTTCTGTTTGACTGTTGACGTTCATTACTGATCATCTTGACATTTGTCTCCAAATTCGGTGCTTGGTAAGTGCTATGTATATCACTACCCGGCGATGTTGAATCGTTGATAATTTTCGGAGAATGATATATCACAACTCGACGGATGATACATAGATGACGCTGTGGAGGGAAGCCTACTAAGCTGCAGCTGTGCTTATCTCCCGTAATCATGTTGACTGGATGACTTAACAAGTGTACACAAGTTCAGAAGTCGCCGCTGATGTACTAACAAGATGATCATTCAAGTGAAATCAGCTGGTTGATCGACTTCGATAATTTCCATGCATAAGGAAGGAAGTAGTAGCAACTTCCCTGGCTAACCATCTCTCGGAAATTCTCTGGTTACAACACTCCGTTCCGGTTATCTACCCCTGCAACAGTTATTCAGGTACGACGGCCTAGAAATCAAATCAGAGAAATCATCCACGGTAATGAAATAGGCGCCAGCCTGAGATCTACCACCATCATTCATTCGGCATGATCACTGGACGAGTGACTTGCCGCTGCAGGCTATCGCAGGAAATGTCATCTATGGAATATACATGCTGATGTTCATGCCGAACTTTCCGGTGAGCTGTTCGTATTCTCTTGCTTGCGGGTCGATGTATGTTCGCCGGCGGACGGATACAGTAAATGTAAGGTACGGCGACTTAATTTTGGCTCATTCGGGGAGAAGCACATCTCCGTATGGCTGTTATGAGCACGCGGCATCGTTCCACTGACCCTTTATACCGCTAGCATGTGCTCAATCCCTTTCCTAGAGGGCAGAATTTCCCTGCTCAAGACCCATTATCTTTACGGACATTCCACATCTTCCACTTCTTCAGCGTATCCTCACCGATGAAGTTGGCATCGATCCTGGCAGTATATTTGGTATTTGGGAGTGCTCAAGTACCATCTGTGCGTTCCGCTCAGACAGGAGCAGTCTGCTTAGGGGAGTATGCGTGGATGTCGAACTCTAAGGGCGATTCACCGTGCCTCCTCGCTGCAGTGGTTGATGGAGCTTGTGATGGCGGCAGTAAGCGCTTTCGTACCTCGCAGAAATCTTAATTGATTCTTACGGCCACATTCACAGATTGGCAAATTCCTGCATTAGACGGCCAAGACCGCTATGACAGTCCTGGTACCAATAATACACCAGTAAATTTATGTACCTGGTGAGCAACATTCCGTGTAGGTTTTGTTACCACTTTTCAACTTACCACAGTTCTTGGACGGAATACAACCTTCTCAACGCTTGTGCGACTTGTCAAGGCTATCAGAACACTATTCAAGGGTGAGTTTACAAGTTTATACCACGATACGACAATCCGTTCAGGTATTTGGACAGCTGGGGTCCATACAAAATTTCCTGCACTGCTGCTACACTATCGAACACGTTGGTTTTGAAAGAACCTATTAGTCGGTACCTTCTAATGACGACTTTGTCAGCTACTTTCCCAACTCTCAAATACCTCTTCCGGATGGCACAGCGATACCTGCATGGGCAGCTATTGATCGTAAGTTCTTGGATGAGAGGGCGCTGAAATGATTATGCTTAACTGGTTGCCATAGCCTCACAGTGGCCATCTGAAACCTTCAGTACAACACAGGCACAGCAGATCGCAGGCGAAGGTAAATCACGAGACATATATACTACTTGTCCACACTCACTGTTGTTGAACAGGCAAACCCGATCTGGTTTTTGGCACGTCAACTTCGAGTTCAAGCAGCCAGACATCGTCAACTCCGGTAGGAGCTATTGCTGGAGGAGTAGTGGGGGGAGTTGCTGCTTTATTGTTAGCAGGAGGATTAGCTTTCTACATGATCCACCGTAAACGAAAGCAGCAAAACTACAACGCGATTCTCGCGAATGACTACACCAATGCGCACAGTCGTCCTGGACACGGGAGGGCAATGTCGGATTATTCTCAAAAATCGACTACTGTCGGCGGCAGTATAGGATACTCGAGTTTCGGCAACTTCTTGCCAGTGAAAAGCCCGATGAGCCCCACAATGTATACTCACTCTGGCAGTGCTCACTCCCTGTCTTATTTTGGTTCCGCCGCTGGATCAACTGCTTACCCAGCGAGTTCCGTGGGACGACCCGTGAGCCCTCGCTCAATGTCGCCGTCGCTTCCACCGATAAACTTGAACCAAGAAAATATCATTGTCCCATATATGGTACCACAGTCACATACGCAGGGCACAACTCGTCAGACTTCGGACAGAAAGCGTGCGGACGGTGCCCACGCGTACGATCAGCCTACGACACCTCCTGTCCAAGTCGAAGGCCCCGTTACTTCGAGACGACCACGCTTCAACCCACCCGAGTATACTCCTTATACGGGACCTGAACCCGGACCTGGTCCTGATGATTCCTCATCCCAGATACATGCACCCTCTGCGGCAGCTCGCCCAGCTCGCCCAGTGCTCACGAAGTCTAATTCTACCGATACTCAACATTCATGGGACTCTAGTGGACATACATCTGGTGTCAGGGAAGGGCACGGTGCAGGTGCTCCTACCCTTCGCAATGTCGTTGAACAGATGGATTTTGACCCTCTGGGACATGAGCTTGAAAGCAACTTACGCAGCGATGGGACTATTGCTACTGCGTTGAGCGGCGTGTCGATGTAATGTATAAGAAATGTTTTTATTAAGATGTATAGTTTACTTTATCACATATATTTGAACGTACTTACCAGTGTATTACCATATGGCTAGTGCGGGTCATGAGCCTATAGTCATAAGTTTTGCGCCGCGAAAGATGGTAAACTACAAGAACGTTTGCACGAGACAGTCGGTTAGACTATCTATCTATCCCCATTTCAGAAGTGTATCATGCGATACCCCCTTGGATCAAGCTGGTGTTTCACTGCCTTTGACTGGGCGTTGCTTGCAGCGTTCTTGCTCTTTGATCGTCTTAAGAGCCGTTCCATATCCCTGGCGTTGTAATAGAGATGTCCCCCTAGAGGATGGATCAAAGCACTTGGATCGGTGCCCTCTGCTGGGCCTGAAAGTCGAGTGCTCAAACATGAACTCGGGGAGGTTAAGGCCCATACGAAGTATCAGAGTTTTAAGCAGAAACGATGGTATCCAGAGAGTTTCGGAGGGAGTGCAGGTATTCCTAACGTCCAACAATAGATGAAGTTCAGCATGATGTAGATAATCAGTGCGCCTCATTGTCATTGGGGCACCCAGACGTAAGTATTCGCTTACACTGTATTCGCCATTTCGCGAGCAATACCTCCTGACGACGTCTCGCCAATACCATGCGAGTGCCCAATTTTCCAATCCTTAGGGATCCGGAAACAGCGAGTTTCCAAGGGGACAATGTTGGCTTGGGCATAGATCTACTCCCTGGAGTCTTCGCGCATGACATTGTTGCCCCTAGGCTATGTCAAGTGAATACGACCTCCGCGACGGTATACCTTTCCAACGCTTCCAATGAGTCTGAGCATCTACCTTTGTTACATCGCCCAGACCACAAGTACGGCGTTTTCTCCTTTGCCGGAATACTAATCGCACATCAAAGCACGAAGAGCCTGCGTGACAATGAACGTGCCCGAGAACGCTATCAGTGGCTGTTTTGTTTCCGGTCGGTACGCAATATATGCTTGCAGCCATCGTATGGTGTGAGGCATCTGCATGCCATGGGACACTTCTTGAGCGACAATGTGTAGGAATTTCTGCAAAGCACGTTGCCTTGTTAACTAGTACCCATCCAGACAATTCTCGCTCTTCTGCTTGAGTCTTGGCGGCCCATATTTTTTTCTGGTTCAAGAACGATAACCACGGTCGGGAGCTCGTTCGGGAGCAGGATTATGAAACTCTACCGCAACTGCGACCTCGCGGACTGAGTCACTTCTCCAAGGGATTGCTTTCTTCAAGGAAGACGAGTCACTGGCATATGATTGAGGTGACGCGTTGACGACACGCGGGGCGACACAGTGGCAAACGGGCATTGAAGTGCCCAAAGAAAGTCGTTGTTTCAAATGTTTGCGGACGTGAACGTGGGAACCATCATGCCGTCTTTTTTACAATCACATCATTTTTGCCTACATAAATTCCTTTTTTACTGAGACATGTCCCATTTGACTCGAGCCTGCTTCCAAAGGAGTCAGTGCTTGATACATTTTACTGGTAGACGATGATCCCAAGGGACTCTGTGAGGAATCGCCGTCGGTCATGAAGGAAGTTGGCGACTCACTACCTGCGCACGGCCTCAAATTGACATGG
>QOVE01008191.1:0-11504 GCA_003521275.1 Tricholoma sp. MG99 | reverse complement strand
CGTACAAGAGGCTCAAGCTACTAACAAAAATGCGCGGACATACCCCTCTCTCTTCGTACGCTTGTACATTGTGTTCATGTTGTTCACCCTGATAAAGATGGCAGGCATTCCATGGCTCACCCCTCAGAAATTGGCATTCAGTGAATTTTTCCCTCCGTATGCAGGTTTCACTGCTTATATCTGTTCAGATCATCCGACATGGCCTATGGTACAAGCAAATCGCTCATGGCAGAGCGTATGGCAACGGTCTGCCTGCCTTCATTTCTGAATCAAATTTCTACCGTCTTAACGCATTACCTGTCAGGTGTATATCTTGCTAAAGAAGGAAACGTCTCGATGGGTTCTTACGCGGTACCAGGCCGGTCCGCTTGGCGGAAAAGCAAGATTTGCCCAACGAACTGTGTAGCCCTAGCAGAAATAGTCAATCTTCCATCCCAGTTCGTGAGCAATAACCCGCATTTCGTCATCAAAGACACGCACTGGATTGTTTGGTATCTTCCGTTCTTTTCTTCGTTCGTTCATCACTTAACCATATCTGTCCAAAAGCCGATACTTACTTGTGAAGGGCGTTATCGAGTCGTACGATGGTGGTAATCCCGAAATTTCTAAACCGATTGCGAAAGACCAAACGGCGATCCCTCTCGTCAAAATTGATCCTGCTCATTCAATTACTCTAAACAATGTTAAGATCGCGATTCCTGAACCTTCGTATCAGATTGATACCTTATTAGCTGCTCGACAGAGAGAGCAAGCTGAAGAGGATAACGATGAGGAGGATTTAGCCGTATTCCAACACAAGCCCGTAGCCCATGAGGTAATCGAGGTAGACGATGACGATGAACAGGGCGGATTTCTCGATGACGATGAGGATTATCATGTTCCTGCCCCCAGACCCTCTGCCTCCACGAAGGGTAAAGCTAAAGCAACGGAGAGAAAAGTTGCACCTCTGAAAGATGACTGGAAACATGATCCTGCATGGGTTAATAATACCGTCGCCCATTTGATGCCGCCGCCACTCGAGGCAACGCCCAGTGCGACGATGGCAGTCCAACGTGAGCTGGCTGCGATGTTGAAGGAACAGGAGAATGCGAGGAGTTTGAAGGAACTAGGGTGGTATATGCCGCCTGAACTGATCGGAGACAATCTTTTCCAGTGGATCGTGGAGATGCACTCATTCGATGAGACTATTCCTATCGCAAAAGATCTGAAGCAGAAGTACGTCTACCTGTTGTCTTCGACGTAATGAGTTTGACTTATGTGTGCCCTGGTGTAGGAAAATAAATTCAATAATCTTCGAGATCAGGTTTCCTCCTGCTTTTCCCCTCTCGCCACCGTACTTTAGGATCATCACACCACGTTTCTTGCCATTCATTCAAGGTGGTGGTGGTCATATTACCGGAGGTATGCTACTTCATTTTCCAGTTCTAATATGTTGTTAGCTTACGCCCGTTTTTACTAGGCGGTTCCATATGCATGGATCTTCTTACTGCTGACGGTAAACTCTCAACCATCCACATAATGATCGAGTTTATTGATCAGGAACGTCTGTAGGATGGCTTCCTAGCTATAGGTATGGCTGTGTAGGTTTTCGCACTAAACTGCCCATTGACTATTTTTAATAAGCATCTCTGCGGTACTCATGCAAATCAAGCTTGCCATTTCGAATCTTGATCCAAGGCCTGCAAGACTTTCGTCAGATTATGATAGGTGCGAATCCCAAAGTCTTCTGGCTCGTTTCTCACATACCCGTTTGCCTGTATAACAGACCTTACACCGTATCAGAGTCACTCCTTGGATTCAAGAGGGCTGCTGCTGCCCATGGTTGGCAGGTATATTTGCTCTTATACTCCCTCATTGAGTGCTTGAAATTAATACCTCGTACTAGATCCCGACCGGCATCGATCAACTTGTGCGTTAATCTAGTTTCTTTGCACGTGTTCAAGTTGTACAGCAATCAGTTTTGAATCAGTTGGACATTTTTTAAAACCAGCCTGAGTGATACTTATCTTAGAAGGATATGGCAATTATGTGTAGAACAGTTCATACTGAATTGTATATAATGATTATGAGAACAACCAGATTATAGCTCACGAATTTTCAACTAGTAGTACTTACTCTGGCGCACGACACGAGTGCTTGGTACCTGGCCGGCACAGCCCGGCAAGTGCGTGGAGTTTGAAAGATTTGATGAAATGGTTCCGCCGCGTCGGATACCAGGCTTTATATAGACTCTCAGGCTGCTAAACGATTGTCTTCACTCAATTCAAACTCAATTGTCTTCACTCTATTGTCTTCACTCTATACTACAAGACGGCTTGCCATGCTAATATCTTTTGATGTCCATGGAGTGGGTACGTATACGGGTTGTCACCGAGCCCGGGAAATTTCCGGTCTACGCTTAAAAGACAACTTCTTCAAGGCCTCGTAACAGGTCTCCTTTGATTGTCTGCGCACTGCGATCCATCATCCAACCCCGATTTCTCATCAGGCATTTTGAGATGCCTCCGACGAAGCCCAACGTCCAGGTACCGGTACTGGAGTTGAATGATCAGATCGTTTCCGATGATGAAGACAATCATCTGCAGGATGCAACTTCCGTGGCATATAGAGATAAAGAAACCCCAAAATATCAGACAAGGCTCGACAAGCTTGGTGCATATCACCTTTTATGATGTATAGTATATGCTGAGCTTTGCAGAGGACAAAATCATGAAACCAATGAATTCTACCTACGTGGCAACTGCTGCCAGCTTTAATGTTGCCAATGCGTCAGCCATCAAGGCTGTCACATCTGCAATTGACACCAAGTCGATTGAGAACGGCATTATAACATTTGCCGAGGGCAGCAAAGTTTTAATGAAAGCCCTCGATGGCATTTCTCAAGTCCATCCATTCATTGCAGGTAAGTATTCCTGAGGGTATCTATTCGTTGGGGTTCAAATCATTTGTACAGTCGCAGTCATAGCTTTCAAGGCCGTAATTACTCTGGAGCTCAAGCGTCGCGAAAATGACCAAAAGACTATTGCTATCAAGATCAAGATCAAGGATATGATGTCTATCCTTCTCGAGTGAGGTCCTCGCGCTATATCTATTGGTTTATTTCTGACCCATGATTGTTTGACGTCATCCTTCGGCTGTAGACTTCGTAAGCTCAAAGACTCCACTCATACAGCTCCGGACGGCACCACTGTTCAAGGTCGAATGCAAAGTCTAATACAACAGATTGCCGCCGACATCACGGAATGTGGGAAAGTGTGTGACACATATGCAAAGAAAAACATTTTAGGTTTGTGAATCCAACTCTTACATCGATGGAATCACAACCGACCTACCTCTCTCTTTCATCACCAGTGAGAGTCCTCAAAAGTCCGGTATGGGAGGCTCGGCTCACTGATTTCGTCACTATCTTCGAACAACATAGTGCCTCGATCGTATTTGCGCTGTCCCTTCATACATCACTAGGGGTCGATACAGCTAATCGCACGCTCGCGGGCATGCACCAGAAGGTTGAATCTATGGACGAAAAGCTCAATATGCTTCTTTTATTTCGAACGCTGGACTCTCCTTACGAAAAGGAGCTCATGAAGGTAGTTGCAGCGAAAGGCGGTGCTCAAGTTTGTCTTAGTGATGATGTGGCTCTGGAGGAATTGATGGCGTTCCACAAAAGCAAGAACCCCGCAAGCAGAGGGACAAAGCCCCCCAGTTCGGCCGATCGTGTTGCATTGGATCAGATGAAAAAGGAAATCAAGGAAGATGTGGAAGATTCTTTGAGAAAAAATACGGAGCTTTTCGGGAGAAAACTCGAAGTTCTGAAGAGGCAACTGCGTCAGGAAATAGAAGGTGTTGTGAGCAGAGAAGGTGACCGAATTATTTCCGCTCTAGCTGGTCCTGTCGATCGCATCATCGATTCGGTAAACTCTTATTTGGTAGATCCACAATGTCGCTTATTTTCTGCCGTTCAAAGGACCTGCATACCATCTGGAAGGAGATGGTACGAATTCTTCGGTCTCTCGAAATGTCAACACTCAATAAAGATTTGTCTTAATAATTTTCAGGGCTGGAAAGGAAGTATTAAAGCCAGACATTTCGTGTTTGCTCTGCACGACTATTTCCATGAGAAATACGGCGGAAGTCGTGATGCAGATGGCTCCGACCACCTGAGGTCGCCTTCTCCTGCTCCTTCTGAAACTGAGTCAGAGGATGTCAATCTATCCCTGACAACCGCTTCCGTTGACAATCACAACAAGAGGAGAGCAGATGACCACTGGGCCTTGGGGTATATCAACCTCTTGCGGCTCCAATCAATCCTCGAGGCATTCGACGATGACGCAAGTGGATTCGTTTCAATCAAAGAGGTCAACAATTTTTCCTCCGCTAGACCACCAAGTTGGACATTGACAGGTTGGTTGGCGTATTGGGCGGCCGGTAAGTTCATCCATATTGTTATGGCATTACTGGTTAACTAATACTACCCTTTGAAGGATGGCATTGCAGCATTTGGGATTACAGAAGGAAAATCAAAAGCATCATCAAGACCATGTTTAATACATTAGAGGAAGTCCTTTCTGTGAACCGTGGCTTGGTCGACAAGTACCTTGGGGACCCCGTGGTGTATAGAGTTGATCTTCTTTTGCGGTCGGTGACAACATATGAAGGTTATGATGACAGTGATCTCCGGGAGAAGATACAGCCCTATGTAGCAGAGGAAGAGAACAGATTGAGAAGTACGTTGGAGAGTATAGCTTGGGACATTGATACCCCGGATACCCTCGCTTTGATCACGGGGCCAGGACGTATCGAGAAGGTCCGTTAGATTGTTTTCAATCGGTCACAGTAGCCTGACTTGTACTTGTATAGTTCATCTTTCCACTCCTATACCTCATCCTTCACCGTCATTTGCGGATTATTCGCCTCGCATGCACGGAAGTTATAGCCGAATTCGAACTTGACTATGCGGCTCAGGCTTTATGGTACATCTTTCTCGCCGCTGATGACCGCATAGCCAAGCTATCTGGTGCGTTTGTGCGGTTTATCCGATTTCACAGAGTTTTGACTGACAAGTCCATCTATTGTAAGCTGTATTCAAAAATAGTAACCGTGACGTAGCGACCCAGCTAGGAAACGTTGCGTTTGGTATGGTCAGTAGGGTGCTTACTGCCTATGAGTCCAATGTCTCAAGATTTTTTTGCCTTCATAGTTGCAACTTTTACATAGTCCCCACTTGGCCAAGAAGCGGGACGAGAACACCGAATTTGTACCGGAATATACGGACGACAGTTTGAATCGGACGGATACTAGCATCCTGCATTACGGGGCCCAAGAAGACGAATTTGATTACGACGATACCAACATGGAACTAGCCAGTACAACTACGGCTGTCGCCCGCGCTGGGTCCTCCTTGATGAACGGCATCTGGACGGGTCTCTATTTATATCCCGACAACCAGACAGATGGGCTCATGCAGATCAATATTCACACAAGCTCTGAGGATAAGTTTGAAGGTGGAGGCACTGATGGTATCGGCACCTTTACGATCAGTGGCAACATTAAACCTTACCCTGAGACGGAAATGGATGTCAGATTCGTGAAGGACTATGCCCGCTTACAGTATGGCCAGAAAGTATCTTGGATATACCACGGAAATCTCGATATAGCCACCGGGACTATGAGTGGCCAATGGGGTACTGAGGAATATGGTGACCTTGGTAGATTTCAACTTCAGCAAGCTCCAGCATGGACCCAGCAGTTCAGATACTCCACATCCGAATTCGAGAAAAATGCGGCCCTCGCTCGCTGGTCTTTTGCGCGCGCAGCCACACTTTACCAAGCGAAGCAGCAGCTGTGGTCCTGGAGCTTTTTTGAGGACCGGCGTAGGAAGAGAAAACGGTTTTTGGAGTTATTCACGCGTCGGGAACTGACGAATACCTGGTACTTCACCCAGGAACACCAATTAACGGAGGAACAAGTTAAGGAGTTACATGACCTTGAGAAAGCTCTTGTGCCTGCAGACGCTCGGCTCTATCACGCCATTGGAAAATCTGAAATTCGAAAGCTGTGTGTGCACTCGTAAGTATCATAAATTCGATGTACGTTTTGGTCAACTTACGAAAATGTTGTAAGTAATGTGCGCTGTGACGGGTGCTCTACTACCATGGTTGGCCCTCGCACGATATGTCTCCTCTGCTCAACCGAGAACTGGGATGCCAATGAATACTACCAGTGGCACTGGCAGCTTTTGGATCTCTGTGTTAAATGCATCAATGTCCCGGTTCAAGTACGCGGTTTCACTCACTCACCCTTGCATGACATGGTGCAAGTTCGCCAATTCTTCCACAAACGGGATTTCGCCAGCTTGGCTACGTCTGCAAAGGAGGCGGTCGCTCGAGGGAAATTCGCGATCGGTAGATCCAAACAACTGGAGGGTGCCGACGTCGACGTTGATCCAAAATGGCACTGTAGTTGCTGCGATGATCCGATATACATACCTTGTTGGGCTTGTATGACTTGTGGTACGTGCAGTTACCTTCCCAGTATGCTAGCTTTACTGACCCACAAACTTCAAAGAAACGTTAACGTTCATATGCGATGCCTGCAATACCGCAAATGCAGCCTGCAAGGAGGAAAAACATATTAACACTCACCCCCTCGTACGACTGAATAAGAGTGCGGCTGCTGAAGGAAGCGCGATCGAAAGCAGACTGCTCTCGCTCGAAACCAGATTTAAGGAGGACTGGCAGGTAATGAATGAGCGGATAGGGCATCTGGACGAGAGGTTTAAAGCCCACGAGATTGTTATCCACGATCGACTGAGAGCTCTAGAGAGAGCTCTAGAAACAAAGGTTGAAGAACGGCTTGCAACGGTCGAAGGACTCTTATCCGTCATTGTGTCGAAACTTGCTTCCTGATTTCTTCAAAACATGGAGAGTGACTCGGAGCCATCATCGATACTGACAGCTGTGTTGACATCAAGTCAGATAGATGATGAGGGAATGAATGAGTGGTTTGTGTAAGTGTTCCATCGTATGATTTGATACTAAGTACCGGTTTCTTTATGGTTTTTTTCTTTATAACGATACTTGATGATCGATGATATCAATTCCCTGTAACTTTAAGTTGAAGGTACTAGTAGTACTTACTTGGCCTGAGGGTTCCAGCAGAGAGTGACAAAGCACCATATTTCTAATTATTAATTCATTCAATAGAGTGTATTTGCAACCCGTTCAATTCCGATGATCTGCCAGATTTGATCAAATGATGGCTCAACACAGTTCCTAGCACCGCCCTCATGCTTTCTACTATGCTAACTAGACTCGACATTGCTATTGGATGTGTACTAACTAACACCTGCTATTCATGTGAATCCAACGAGAAAGCGTACATCCCACACACACTTGAATTTCGCTGATGATGCTACGATAGCACCTCACTCAATTACAAGCGACTTTCGCCAACCACGCTTGATCCTCTGCACACTGCCAAATCCTGGCCAGCCATACGAGGAGATCGAGGATGAGATGGAATCGAACGACCAGGAATTTGTTAGTGATGTTGAGTGACGACGAGGACGGTTAAAGTGATAGATATAGACCAAGTCTGCCTTGGCCAACCGGTAATATTACTACTTGGTAGCTATGTATAGACGAATTACGTTTGCCGCAGGAATTACAATGAATCGTACAACAAAAGAATAAAAAGAACATAAGAAGGGTGTTGTGGCAGCGATAGCATAAGTAATTATAAATCCTAGGTCATTTTCTTTGCGGATTTTTGTCTCCGGAGTTCAATGTCAGCTCGAGTCATCCGCGTACCCATCAGAGTATCCCAGTGAACGAAGAAGGGCTGCGAGAAATTAGATTTGATGCCAATAACCTTAATCGACAACGAACAGCGGTTAATGGATGAAAAAAATCAGGGTACGAAGAAACGCGTACCTGGTGATGTATATCGTGATAGTCAGCATTATTTCCAGAAAGCTGGAGGGGATCAAATGGCAGATTATAGCCACAATGATCGTCGACAGTTTTGAATGTTGAAATGGTAAACAGGAGTGTGGCTTGGCGGGTACTCATTCCTGTTAGCAGCTCTGCGATGGCGGCACCCAGTGTGTCTAGGACGAAACCTTCCAAGGGATGATTGTATAATGACCCGAAGGCGTATGGAACATAGAGACGGTGATGCCAGGAGTGGAAATGTTTGTACAGGAACTTGTTAACGTGCGCCAGTCGATGTAAGAAGTACTGCCATGTGTCAATAAAGAACCTAGCGACATAGAAGTCATGAGATCACAGTGCAGGGCGGAAATTTGGTCCACATACATGGCAGCGAAAAATTGAATACAAGGTATACCCCACCAATACACAAAATACACCAAATCAGGCATAACCTCTTCCGAATTTTTCCCTATACTCCACCGCAGTAACGGCTGCAACTTGACTGCGATATCTTGCATATTTTGGATGTGATTTGTTGCTCTGAGATCGTCTGACAACCACATATACCCGAGTATGGTTTGAACGCATTGCTGCAGGAGCACAAACATCACAACATGGGAGCGTGTAACCACATTCCGAGCTTTGACCTCGGCTGACTCGTGTATCCGATATTTATCCAGCCATTTCCAACCTGACATATCAAGAAAGTGGAAGAAAAGTGATAGGAGCCAGTACGCAATGACTGGTGAGGCAAGCGCGAGGTATTTGTCTGGAAATTTGGCGAACAAGGAAGGCTTGTGAGAATAGTAGAATGGAACGCCTGGATGAAAGCAAGATATGCTTTCATCGGCAAACGATGAACATGCAGTCGAGTTGATAATGCTCATGGAGAAGTTGCTCTGGCTTAGTGGAGCTTAGTGGCTGATACGGTTCGTAAATATTGAACAATAAAATTATATTAATAGCTCCTGCTTATTCCGCAACAGCGCCAACTTGCAACTTCGTTAAGTGCTCATGCAGACTTATCTATGGGCCCGGCTAGCGCCCGTTGGAAAATTAAACGCAGCAGGATAAGCTATCCATTTAGCCTACACACGCGTTATTTTTATTCGTATAATATGCGGCCCGGGTTACTGAATGGGGTGCCAGCTGGTGCCAGTCGAAAATCGGTCGGACTTGGAGCTAAGCCTGAAAGAGGGAGATCGAGAACAGTCGATGATGGGAATTCTAGGCCAAGTACTAACGCCAACAACTCTCTCAATGGAGAATGAGGATCCGGATAGTTGCCTGGACAAATCGGTCTGAGCTGGCAACAAAGGTTGTGGACGCTGGGGGTGGTCGTCCTCCCTGTCGTCTAGCACCCACTATTCACCCCGCGAGTAGTTGCTCGCAGGGCTGGGGTCGGCCCATGATTTGTTGTCTGTCGTCTGTCTTGTCTTGCCTGTTGGCTTCTGTAGTCGATGTTCGTCTTAGAGGTATAAAAGTTATAAACCTCATCGGCGAACTCCGAATTCTTTTTCACCACGCCCCCTGCATCAACTCCAATTTTTTTACGAGACTAGGAACAATCCTAAAGTCAATGCTCATTGCAGAGTTGCCTCCCATCTACAAGCTTCCTACAGAGGTTTTATCTCAAATTCTACAGCTTGCTCCCAGGAAAAGCAAGAATGACAGCGGCATTGTCGTTGCACGAGAGTCACCTCTCTTTTTAGCCCATGTCTGCAATCACTGGAGATCTACCACCTTTTCCATCCCAGATATCTGGTCATTTATCGATGTCACATTAACAGGTCGCAGCACATCCCATCTTACAGAAGCAGTCCAGCTCCATCTATCCCTATCACAAGGCGCTCTCCTATCTGTCGCTCTGGTTGATCGTGAAAACACACTGCAGCCGCTCCTCCATATCCTTGCCCCTTACTTTCCTCGTTGTCAATTTCTGTATATTGACCTACCAGTTTCTACAATGATTACTCTTGATCAGGTTGTAAATTCAGGGTCATTCTCCAACCTTCGTGACATCACATGTATCACGACATCTAATGGACTGATATCATATCAGGCCGAGGGCGATTTCTGTGCCTTCAAACAAGCTCCTGTTCTCTACAGGGCGTTCCTTCGGGGTTGCAACAGTCTGTCACGCACGTTCTTTCCGTGGTCTCAATTGACACATTTAGACTTTGTTTTCGATGGCCGGAAGAGCAGCCTTCCTGTTCTCAGGCAAGCAATCAACATTAGAGTGTATCGTATATATTGTGGGGACAGAAGCATGTTTCACCGTGGCTGTAGAGTTTACACAACAATCCAATTCGCCCATCTGCGCTCTTTGCATTTGGCTGGTGGTATATCTAGCCTTTCGCTGCTGCGCATTATCCGATCACCACAGCTAGACAGCTTCTCTTGTTCAATCTAAGGCTTGGATTGGGAAGTTCTTATATATTCTTTAACCTTCCTTGATGCCGCCCCAGTGACGCGGGTTTCCATTCATGAATTCCATTTCTATGGGTCCCTTTTTCGCCACCTAAGGCATCTTCGCGAGCTCCGCATCAATGATTGGCATCGGCCTGTGGAGAGTCCCCGTTTTTTTGTTGAAGAGCCAAATCGTCATCTGGCTTTTCCACAGCTAGAGACCTTGATCATCAGCTTGCGTAAGGACGATCCCACCCTCGTGTTCCACGACGATTCTTTATTGGATGTGATTGCTTCCAGAAGGAATACCAAGCATGGCGATTACGAAGCACAGCTCAAGTCTGTAATATTTATCGATGCTAATACGCGTCTGAGCGACAGCTCGAGACGGCGACTTGAGGAGATGCAAAGGGGAGGGTTGGAAGTGGCTTTTGTTGACTCGGAGGAACCCCCGTGGGCGTGGCGTGGTAGAGCTAGTGAGCTGAGTTGCTTGGAATCTGTATGCTAAGCGGAGCAGTCGACCCGGTGTCAATTCTCCGCTTGCCCAGACCGCTGCTGAGGCTTTCCAACTTGAATGCAGCAGAAACACATTTCTAGTGACCTGACGTGAAAATATCGATAACTGTGATGGAACAGACCGACAGCAAAGGCATCGACAACAGCGACCGTGGTGCAATTTACACTCCCAGCAACCTCTGCGTGCGTGTACAAAACATGTCGAGTTTACTCGTCTCGGCTTGCTCAGCATCCAAGCTGGCCCCAAGGCAACAGACGATTATGAACTTGTTCGTACAGTGGTACAGCTCGTGGTAGTTGACCTGTGGGACTCTCTGGTCTTTTACTAGCATACTTTCCAGTACAGTCATTGCTGCGTGTGACAGGCTTCCTGGTGTTATTTTCTTCTGCCGGTGTGTTTGACGTATCATGTATAATTGGTAGCAGCGGTCGAACATGATGCATGATGCATGACGATCAAAAATGAGGTTCAATACTCACTGATACTTAAGTACATATATTCCGACCGCCAAACTTTACCCCCACTCTTCATACGATTCAGCAGTCGGTTCATCCACTATTTCTAGAGTGCTGCTCCTCTCACAGAACGGCTAAAAACGGCGAATCACCTTGCTTGCTTTTGGTCGGCGAGAAGAATCACGAGTCCGA
>QOVE01008170.1:0-12246 GCA_003521275.1 Tricholoma sp. MG99 | reverse complement strand
GTTGAAAAGACGAGGACCCTGGAGGACCTTGGCAGTCAGTGGTCACCAACTTGAAGGCACGTAATTATAGAAGGAGGACCATCGCAGTGAAGCCTACAGCTGAGTTCGCTGGTAAATTTATACACGTGCTTGAGCTTGTTTTATCTAGGACCGTGACAGCCTGCTGCCACTGCCAGTGGCCAGTGGAGAGTCAAGGGTCCACTGGCATTTGTTTAGGCCTCGCAAAAGTTTGCATGATCCCCCCAGTTGCATAGTAAATCAGTGCATTTTGCTAAACATCTTTCTAGTACCCAGGCTCTCCATACTTCCGAGGATTACAGGAGTCGGATCCGAATGAGCTGGCATCTTGCAGCAGCACCGATACGGCGATACCATCTCAATTTCTCAACCTGAAGCTCCACATGTACAGTATCGGAAACACTGTTGGTATCATACGGCGACCTTACGACCTTACCTTATGCCTTAGCAACCATTATGCACTAGCAACCAATATAAACATGCCAGCCTTGAGCTCCCGAAGAACGCAGGCTTAGCCCAACACCAGTTCTTCAGCGGGTTCTGAGTACTGTATCACCCAATCTTCCTGAATTAGATCCCCCTGCCCAGCTGGTCTGTGTACTAATATCAGTACAAATGAGATACGCTCCCATCCTGTTCCTTATTTCCGCTGGCTGCGCGTCCATCGCCTTGGCTGCACCGCTTCCAGAAGCCGACTCGGATGCACGAAGTTCGTCGAATTCCTTCGAGTTCCTGTCCATAAAAGATGCCGCGACACATACAGACTCTAACTCGTGAGTCTCTACCATGTCCAGAAATTGGGCCTCTCGGTCACTAACGACTGCTAGGGAAACTCGTGATATCAAGTTATCAGATGACACCAGTGACATTTCTGCCCGAGGTGCTAAAGAGGCTGCGGAATTTGTTGGCGTCTGTGTCCACGGCATGATTGTTAAATTCCGTTGCAAACTTGAAAAAGCCAAAATCAAAGCAGCCCGGACCCGTGCTCGGGTTGGTGCGATTTTTTGTGGCAGCGGTTCTGGCCCACATAATTCTCCATACCCAAATTGGGACCCACAGAGTCCAGGTCCCTCTAGCATTGGAGTCCTTTCATTTGAAGATTCCCAAGTTCATCATGATCTTGCCAGTGGTCAGAATATTCCCACAAGCAGTTCGCCTGCCGCGGAAGAGTACGAAATACCCCTACCGCCCGGCGCTGATCCACGGCACTACTATATGCAAAAGTGCAGCACAGCTCCGTGATGAATATGAATCAAACACACTACAATTACAAGCAGATAGAATGATCATACTGTACAACATATAAAGCGAGAGCTATATCACTAAGACCGTGACGTTACTTCAGGAAAGCCCCATTCGTCTCTTCAACCAGAAGGTTGTATTCCGGTTGGAACTATTGCAAAACTAAGTCAATGAACACTGCAAGAACGAGCAACGCATACGCACTTGCAGGTAACCGACTTCAGGATCTTGAATAAATTTAGCACTAAATTCAGCATCCTCCTTATCGATAAGCGTCTTCTGAAGTCCACTTGCTGAAGCGGCCTCATTAAGCAGTTGAACATGGCACTGCCTGTCGAGGGTGACAAAGAGGGAGACTGCTTCATCAACGGTATTCCCGACTGTACGAATATTAGATTGCATGCCAACACCAGGCTTAGAAGATGGAACTCAACGCGTCAGAAGGCCGTGGTTCTGAAGGATACATGTCTTCTTTCTAGGTCCAAGAGCGCGAGCGATATTTTCTCCTTCTTCTTTGGCAAGAACAACCCCTCCAAAATTTTCATACACCGCAAGATTGTCGTACAAGGCACAAGAGTCCTGAGTAGAAATATCTACGGGCTTTCCGTACACGGACCACGCCTTGCCATACATAGAGTGGCAATGAGCGGCCGCGTGAATGTCTGGACGAGCCTTGTGAATAGCGGAGTCTACAATTACATGTCAGTGTGCAAGTATATTAAAACTAAGCATCACTCACGAATGAAAAACCCTGCAGTGTTGATCGGCAATTGAGCGCCGTGAGGAGAAACATATCCCTCAGGGTTTACGAGTACAAGATTTGATTTCTTTATCCAGATAGTAAGACAAAGCATGTGTCAGGAAGGATTACAAGCGATCGCTTACCTTGATAGAGGAAAAATGAACGGCTACAGGGTTCATCCTAACCGTGACAAACGAATTAGCAACGAAACGGTAATGACGGATTGCTGATTATCATGATGGCTAACCAGTAATGACCCTCCAAAACCGGGTCACGAACAGTAATGTGACCAGCGATACCATCGCCATAGCCTAGCTTTCCCCAGAAGCGGAATGTGGCCGCCATATGCTCCTGTTATTTTGTAAGGTAAATAGTTACAAGGACATTCGGGCCAGCTACTGGTGGGTTGTAAAATCACTGACCTTGATCCATTCACGCTCGGCATATGGATCATCGAACTTGGGAATACTATTCAGACGGACAGTTCCTTGTTTATTTCCTCGCCAGACTTTATTGAAGGGGTGGTCAGGACGCTCGAGGTCCGCAGGCTTGCCGTTAGATGAAGGGATATCGCCAGAAGGACTCATGATGGATCGTAAGGAAGAATGGTTCGATGTCTGGGATAAATAAAGGTGGAGCTATGACTATCAATAGGATCCTGACTGAATTGGATGCCACAAGGAGCTCCTATCCTTCAACCATTATTCAAGTTGATGACGAGTCGGAAATTGTGGCAGATTTGCGGCCCGGACTATTGATCGATATTGATCAGGGTTTGTCACGTTACCACTGTGATCTTTTGCACAAGCCTGAGATGACATCCAGCACATGGTAAACGGGTTCATCATCGATGAGAACTTCTAGTTTCTAACACCTTGTACTCATTTTTTGCTGATATGTAGTAATTCATATTCATAGCACTAGTTTACACATCAAGATGTCAGATGCAAGGTCATGGGATAAATGCTATATCCTCGGTTCCAAATAGTACCAATGAGTGTGGTCAGGTCATGGGCTAGCGGAGCGGAAAAATTATATGTCAGAAGTTCACCTTCTACTTCAGGAACGCCCCATTCGTCTCTTCGATCAAAAGATTATATTCTGGCTGGAACTGTTCGGACGTATCTCAACACGAGCGATGGAACAACGAACAAAGCATACGTACTTCAAGGTAGCCGACATGAGGATCTTGAATAAATTTGGCACTAAATTCAGCATCCTCCTTCTCGATGAGCGTCTTCTGGAGTCCATTTCCTGAAGCGGCCTCAGTAAGCAGTTGAACATGGCACTGCCTGTCTAGGGTAACGAAGAGGGAGACAGCTTCGTCGACGGTGTTCCCGACTATATCATCATCAGATTCGCGTAAACAGGACCCAGAAGAAAAACCTCAACGCGTCAGAAGTCCGTGGTTCTGAAGGATACATGTCTTCTTCCCAGGTCCAATGGCACGAGCAATGTTTTCTCCTTCCTCCTTGGCAAGAACGACCCCTCCGAAATTTTCATACACCGCAAGATTGTCATACAAGGCACAGGAGTCCTGAGTAGATATATCTACGGGCTTTCCGTACACTGACCAAGCCTTGCCATAAATAGAGTGGCAATGAGCGGCCGCTTGGATATCTGGACGGGCTTTGTGAATAGCCGAATCTGCAATAATATATTAGAGGTACTATTTTAAAATTAATGGTGTCACTCGCGAATGAAAAACCCTGCAGCGTTGATCGGTAACTGAGCGCCATGAGGAGAGACGTATCCCTCAGGATTCACGAGCACAAGATTCGACTTCTGTGTCCACGCATGATAAGAAAATCTACGGCAAAATACTACATCAAGCGGTCGCTTACCGTGATAGAGGAAAAATGAACGGCTACGGGGTTCATCCTAAATATAACCAAGTTCAGGTTATCGGCAAGATAATAGCTGGTTGCTGATCTGGACTAACCAGTAATGTCCCTCCAAGACTGGATCCCGAACGGTGATGTGGCCAGCGGTCCCATCGCCGTAGCCTAGCTTTCCCCAGAAGCGGAAAGTGGCCGCCATATGCTCCTGTTATTCAGGAAAGTGCACAAGCTCAAGTACATCCGTGCCAGCTCCCTATGGGTTGTATAAATCACTGACCTTGATCCATTCACGCTCGGCGTATGGGTCGTCAAACTTGGGAATACCATCCAGACGGATAGTTCCCTGTTTATTTCCCCGCCAAATCTTATTGAAGGGGTGGTCAGGATGTTGAAGGTCTGTGGCAACAGGCTTGCCATTAGAAGAGGGAATATCGCCAGAGGGACTCATGATGGATCGAATCGCAATGGAATTCGAAGACTCACCATTCAATTGCTGGCATAAATAAGGTAGAACCGGTGATCGATAGTACAATTAGAATTATTGGATATCGATACTACAAGGAGCTAAGTGGAATTATCATGATATAAGGGATAGATATCGATAGATCTAGGAGTGGGATGGTTCCGCCGAGTCATGGTAGGTCATGGTTGAATTTATTTCCAATTCGGCCCCCAGGCCGGGTACATTTGTCACGTTACCTTTCTTCGCGACTTCATCGTCGATCGACCTTGGATCGACCGATAAATCAAGCTCTCAATCCCTCACCTGATAATGTCTTTCTCTGGATAGTACAGCGTGCCACTGTTGCTTCTGATACGTGCACGTCAAGATACTGTCAAATGTGAGGTCATGAGGCGAATACCTCCAGAGCTCTCATTTCCGCATCGTTTCCTTCTGGATCAATATGACAACACGAATGTGGTCATGGGCTGGCGGAGCCGGCACGCAGCCCCAAATTGTAATCGCCACTTTACCTGGACTCTGTTTCCCTCAGCTTTACCCTCAGGCTCCACGCGCTATGAGCCCATCCATCGACGCCTCTTTTTATCCTTCAGAAAACCCCCAGCATCCTTTCAATAGGACTTGGCGAGGTACCGGTAATAAACAAGACTCCGTACGTCTGGATGGTATCCCAAAGTTCGATGATCCTTTCGCGGAACGCGAATGGGTCAAGGTATGTTGTGGTTTGGAATTCTCATGACTATCCCCCATTCATAATTTTTAGGAACATATGGCTGCTGCGTTTCGATTATGGGGGAAATTAGGGTACGGCGATGGTTCGTCGGGTCATATTACCGTTCGGGACCCCGTTTTGCCTGGTTACTACTGGTTAATATCTCTTTGCTTGATCAATGTCGATATATTGACTTCATTTTAGGATGAATCCAATGGCTGTTCACTTCTCCTCTATCACGGTAAGCATAACTGATAATGTAGGAAGTAACGCTTGATTCTGATCCTCAGCTAGAAATCCAACCTCGTTCTCGTTGACCCTCAGGGTCATGTCTCTCCTCATGGTGCACAACTTCCGATCAACGCCGCTGGATTTTACATCCGTGAGCTTCTCCTATATCTATAACATCTATCACAGGGTGGTGACCAAAATATAAATGCCGCACACATTCTTAGATTCTGCAATTCATAAGGCTCGGCCCGATATTCATGCAGCTGCCCATTGCCACTCTATTTATGGGAAAGCTTGGTCTACATTCGGAAAACCCATCGATATCACCACTCAAGATTCATGTACATTTTATGATAACCTTGCGGTGTACGAAAATTTTGGTGGTGTTGTCCTTGCGAAGGAAGAAGGCGAGAATATTGCCCGCGCACTCGGACCTAAATGGAAGACCTGTATTTTGCAGAACCACGGTCTCCTGACTCGTTGAGTTTTTTAATATGGTTCTATTATAGTCAGCTAACACGCGATGTAATCTCAGTTGGATACACAGTCGACGAGGCTGTCCATTTTTTTGTTAGACTGGAGAAACAGTGCAAAGTCCAACTCCACGCCGAGGCGACCAGGGCGCAGAAGACGCTTATCGACAAAGCTGATGCTGAATATACCGCCAATGTAATTCAAAATCCCCACAATGCCTATCTCGGTGTAAGTCTTCCTCAGGCTTGTATTGACCTCGTGCCAGACTGAATAAATCGTACTTCTCTATACAGTTTCAGCCCGAGTATAACCTTCTGGTAGAGGAAACAAATGGCGCTTTTTTGAAGTAGCCGGCATGAAAGTGGTGGTCGGTTTCTAATAGTATCAACTTCCTCCATCTGAATGTACAATAGTTGTAACACTGTTGCGAATTTGTGTTTGTTTCCATTTGTGCGTACAAACCATAACTCTGCACTGCACCCATCATTATGGTGTACAATGCGTGTAACAGTGTAACAGGTCTGTCTAAGTTTACTTGGAGTATATACACTGTGTTATACCCTAAATTATTCCTCACAGCCAATTTCACTGACTTCGAGATTGTAAATGCACATAATGAAATGACATGTGTAATGTACAGGACAATGCAGAAACATTGAAACCAAGGATGAGAAATATCTAATTACCCACAGCAGGTAAGGAAGGACTAGGGTGACACTTCAGAGAGCTCAATAGGCAGTGAATATGTACCAAGTTTTCCTCGCCAAGCAACGGGTGATTTGAATATCCTCTCCTGTCCTGCTGGAATGATCCCGACATATCGTATCGCAATCTGCTTCAACTTATTCTGGTCAGCGATCATACAAATGTAATTGAAACCTTTTTCATTCATGTCTTGTTCGGCAGCTGTCGTTACTTGAAAGACTGTGAAGAGCCCTACAGGTCAATGTACATCGTACAGCAATAAAACCTGAAACTCAACTTTATCGCAGACAGCCATATCATAGATCTCCTTGTCCTTGGGATTTAAGATGGGACCCTCATAAGATGCACATGGGGCGAGCTCGAATGTGAACGAATTGTAAGTGGGATGGGATGGGTCGACGGGCACATAGTAATGTAATGGCTCTATGACTAAGGCGCGGTCATTCTGAGTAAGAGGCACGTACTCCATTACGCTCGATTGCCATGTCTTTGTACCAATACCGGAAGCCACATGCTTGTCATTGACGGCGTTAGCGCAATTATTCTTTTCGACTACCATAAGATCGAAAGGAACGTCAATGCCCTCCTCCAGCAGGTCATGGACAATTGCCTCAAATAGCCACCCTGCGGCGACACTCGTTTCTCGTTTTTCTGAGAACAAATGAAAGAGCTCTCTAGATTTTCTTTTCAGTTGTACTCGGTGAGCTTTCCAGAGAAGGCGCGGAATCGTGCGCGTAATGATAGTGGCACGACAACTTATCCTCTGGTCATCAGCAGGTCGAATGAGCACGATGAGGAAGGATGTTTCATCGTCGAATTTAGCTTCGAAGTCTTCTACACTGACAACACGATCGATGTCATCCCAGGGCATCCGTGTGATAGCTTGCTCAAGTTTGAGACGATATGGTTTGAGGCCGATTTCAGGAGAGGTTACGGCATAACATTCACGGGCAGATGGACCGTACTTGATGAAGAAGTCTCGTAGGTCAGCTTCATTGGATGAGCGGGGTTGAAGCAAATTCCCTTCGTGCGGTGTGAGTGAGATGACATTATCTTACAGAACAAATGTATGTACGCACCCTGAAGGATTTCTTCCAGCAAGAAAGAATCCGTGTAGAAGAATCGAGTGGACCCGTGGTATTTCACCCAAGCCCATCTATGCTTACGAGGAGACGCTGCTTCCACGATGAAAAATGGTGATTCATGGACAAATAGAACAGGGGCAGGGTCTTTGACAACCCTATTTGAATCGACGAGGGCCTAAGCAGTGTGGTCCTCCGAAAGGCCCCGTATCTCCGCCCATGTCATTTTACTGTCAAGGGTGCGAACCCCGCTCTTGTCGAAGAGCCATACATAGTCAGGAACGTCTTGAAAGAACGTTGTGAGACCGAGGGCCAAACGCCTTGCAAGAAAGTAGTAAAGAGAGAAAGTCTTCCCTGATGCGTAATGTCAGCGAAGGGCAGAAAGAAAATGAAGGAAATAGTGCACACCAATGCCCGACTAACCAACGATGATGAAATTACTAAGACCTCCAGTGCACGCCTTTACCGCGCATTCCCAATTAATGTCCCACTCGTCTCGTACCAATAACCCCTTCAGACGCAGTTTAAAGGCTCTATGAGTCTTCATCATTCGAAAAGAAGCACCACTATTGTCAAGTTGATGTTCAACATATTGATCTAAAAAGTTTTTCAACCCTTTCCCCCAAAGCTCATTATAAAATTTAAGCCAATATTCGATGGGCAAAGAATATTTGTACTTGATCAGCACACAGACAAAATGAAACCGCACAACCGACCTTGGGAATTCCGAAGCGTCACGGACTCCGACTCCACCTCCTTTGAAGTGGAACTGCTCAAGCGGGGTCGCTTAAAACTGTGTCGATCTGCAGGTCAGACAAAAAAAATCAGCGAAAAGCAATTTACACGAAGAGTACTGGTACTCACCGTCGGCTGAAAGGCGAAAAGGAAACACAAAGAAAATCAAACGTCAGTGAAGGTAGGACAATCCATGACAGCGATGGCGAGACCGGGAGAAAAAGTGGCAAGGAAAAAGGCGGGGCTGCGAAACGAGTAAATGATGTTGTTAAACAAGAGAAGATGATATGGCCGGCACCGAAGGCGATGACGGCAGAATGCCAATCCCAGCAGACGAGGGAGGTGGGAAGAAGCAAGATCAAGGATATCGATCGAAGGAGAAACGTCGGAAGGGATGATGAGAGCAAGTAGGTGACCGATAAGCAGAGCATAGAGAGAGGGGAATACTGAAGGAAAGCTGTATTGAACAAGAGGTGGGCGAGGATTGGACTTCATCGCAATTGAACGTTAGGTCAATAATCCGAGTCATGACGTCACACGGTGGCACAGCGCATAAGTCTGATATAACAGATGAACAAGAAAGCGCTAGCATTTTCACAATAATGTACATACATTGACATATTCAACTCGAGTTCGCAGCTGCTCATCGGTCACTAAGCCCTAAGTGAACCAACCAGTAGGTCGGTGGACATCTTCCTCTGGTAACTCGCCATCACGGTGTTGCCTCAGCGTCTCCAGAATACCCTTTACACCGTCCACGTCGCCGATGCTAGCTTTCCCTCCTAACCAGTCAACAACGATAGGCCATTTTATTGCATTCGGGTTCTGTTGTCCAAGATTCGCGACGCCAGAAAATGTCTCGGGCCTTTCTGATCCTGAGGGAGCCGCAGGATGCGAGGACAAAAACTCAGATGGCGGAGAAGCACTCTTGGATGGCAGGTAAGACATGATGACCTTGAGCTGGTCTGAAGTTGGAGGGTTCTCAACGACCTCTAGGTTAAATTCCAGAGGTGGATTTGTTGACTTATTTGGAGGATATGGTGAAGACAGTGAAGAACGTAGAAGTGCCAAGGCCTTGTTGGAAGGTGGTGATGAAGGGTGATGACTATGAAGACTACGTTAACTCACTGGCACATATGCAACTGCAGAACAGAACTTACAAGATAGAAATTTGAGGCTAATGAGGTTCAATGATCAGTCTGCTGCGAAACACAGATGACAGGACTAACGAGGGTACGTTTGAAAGAACTAAACATTGCTCCCAAGTTCAAGTTGGTGGACAAAGTATTTTGACGTCGACAAACAACACCAAATGTTGGTGCATTCGGGACGGGCCGCCGAATTCATGCACACAAACTTCAACTCCCATGATATAGATTACTGCAGTCCTACATATTCCTCTAGACCGGGAATCCTTTGATATCTAGATTTTCGACTGGTTTTTATCTTATGATATCTGGGTCAGTCAGATACAGCAACTCCTCCGGTTCCAATCGGTCGTACATCAATGACTACGACAGCGCTACCGCGAGCAACGCAATTGTTCGCCGAAGTGTTCCAAATCGAACCCTTGACGATGTGAGACAGCAGGTCGCCCAAGAAGTTGCTTGGCGTGTTATCACCAGCGCCGAGATGGTTGATGGTAAGTTGGCAGCCTAGTGACCGTTATTGAGTGTTGATTGGACAAGGCGTCAGAGTCGGCGTCAGCCTGACATATTCCAAAAGCGATGACGACGGTTATCTGCACAGGGTTGCAGACGTGATTGACCTCCAGCTCTCTATGTCGGACTATCTTCTCATCGTCGCCACGACCGGAAAAACGCAAATCGGCGCGAATCCATTAATCATATGTGGCTCCTCTCACGATTTTGTCCAGCGAGCCATCCTCCTCGCCAGTTCCAAACTTCTCGGAAGAGTTGAATCGGTAATGAGCGAAGAGAACCGATGGTTTGCGTTGGTAAAAGATATCGGAATCTCCTTGTACGACGAAGAAGCACTATGGGACGTCGTTCGCAAGTCCGTAAGAGCGCCCATTGATCCGTTGCTACCTCCGCCTGGGTCTCGCGGCATAGATCAGATTCTATCCGAGACGCGAGCCAAAATTCAGCGGATTTCTGCTATGGATGCATACAACGAACTGCGTGACGCGCCCGTCGGTGCACCTACTTTCCTTGTTGATATCCGCCCTGCTGCTCAGCGCGATGTTGAAGGAGGGATTCATGGGTCTTTGATCATAGAACGTAATGTTCTTGAATGGAGATTCGATCCACGATGTGACGCTCGACTGGCCATCGTTGATCGGTATGATTTGAGAGTAATCGTATTCTGTCAAGAAGGCTATACATCTAGGTTGTTTCCTTTTTATATATCAGTGAGCATTAGAATTGACCTGCACACCATCAGTCTGGCTGCGTATTCTCTTCAGCAGCTCGGTCTGTTGAATGCGACAGATATCATTGGAGGATACCAAGCATGGAAGGACGCTGGGCTACCGGTTGATGTTATAGGGGTTGAAGAGTAGACGTCACACTTAGTCCGGTTCATTTCACTGTTGCATCTGGCGGTGGTATTCAGCACAAATCTGGCCATCAGAGCGCTGTTGAAGGCCTGCAAATTGTGATCTACAAATACGCATACATGATTTAATAATTAGATGTATGGAGGTCCCAATGCTGAATAGAAACTGTTAGTTTCAAGGATACGAACTTATATGGGTAGCACACCTTTTCTGAATACACCCAATGTAAATTCTACAACTAGCAGCAGGATACCGCCGCCAGGAGCGAGTCGCAAGACCTTCGGCACAAATCCTTTATACAACGCCGCAGCGCCTTCTTCTCGGAAGATGGTTACAAGAGCCGGATATGTCCAATTGTACTTGGGTGCAACTCCAGGCACCTTCGTAGCTCCTTGGATTCGAGATTTTACAACCTTGAAGTGATCATCAGAGACAAAGCGCACGACGGGGTAAGTTGATGTTGACTTACGTCGAATCTGTAGAGCATCACTTCATTGAATAAGATTGAAACGGGATATTGGTCGTGACGTACGGCGTGTTCAACACGGTGCCCGCAAATCCACCCAGCGATCCAGAAATGAAGTTGTTAAGCAGTTGACCTTGTGGTGACTTGTGTGCTGCCAGTAAGCTTAGTCGGGCGTAGAGGAACATAAAAGGATACCTCTGCTTTGGGAAGGACAGCTCGTATTTGGAAAATGACTCCGAAATAGCCGCCGTTCCACCAGACATGCCTTGAATAATCTCGTAAGTGGTTCCTATGTCCTAGACGGAAGCGTTTACCTCCAAAATGTCGATTCCATGCCGGCGTACAGTCCTAATGGCCCTTCCTTCTTTACGATCTGTTTGACAACATCGATTGGGCCCTTGAATGTACTGGTCTTGTCCTGCAGCCTAATATTCATGAGCTTACAGCTATCATGCGGCAGATGCAAGAGACTCACTTGATTTTTACAAGTTCGAATGGGACGACGACAAAACTCTCCTGCAAGTGGGCGTGGTGAGCGCATAGAATATCGTGCAATGTTGTCAGAACATACGGTTGCACCGGCGGTACACCCGGTCAGCACCGAAAGGGACTGAGTCATCTTGGACTCTCCTGTCATATTAATATATGTTTTGCCCCAAAAGTCATTGGCAGCACTGGGTGATTAATGAGGACCCTCGTCCTGTTATGTACTATCGAAAAACGCGACTCGCAATTTCACAGCACGCTTCGGTGCCTCTAATAGTAAGGGCGGGACGAGGCCTGTTGATACCAATGTAAGACTAGCCAAGACAATTCTTGATTATCAAAATCGTACCTCTATACAAACGGCCAGCCCTGCATACAGCCGAACCAGTTAACAGACGGATGCTCGTGTGATAGATATCCCGACGTACCCCTCCTCCTTGATAATGTTCCTCAGAGTTCCAACCAACCCGTGGCGAGACTTCCCGGTATCCAGTTGCATACGAGTCTTCACCTGATGTTCAGCATAAAGTT
>QOVE01008147.1:0-60878 GCA_003521275.1 Tricholoma sp. MG99 | reverse complement strand
GCCCCCACCCTACCCACCCCTGAATAACTTCCGATGCATATCGACTAAAGACAACCGATCTCTGCCGACCGAGGCCTAGTGGATCAGTCTCGTTGAACTGCTGCACTGTAACCGTGTCCAGCTTCGTCTGTGCACTGAATAGGCCTTGAAATTTCTTGTCAAGATATACCTTCGTAGGAGCGACGTTGTTTTGCACACTGAGTTGCAGAGGCATCGGTAGAGTCGATGGGTCATGTGCGACGTGAAGTGTTAGGGGACCGTTGAAGGTTTTCACCTTGCCAACGAAGGTATGTGTTGTCGGTGCGATCAGAGTAACCCGAGAGTCGATTTCGCTACATAACGAGAACTCGATCAACAGTTATTCTCTGGGAAACGGAAATTAAGTACCCATCACCCGTATCCAACGTTAGCGATGTTGAGGTTTGTCCACTGGGGTCATTTTCTAGTGTTATGTCAGTAGTGATATTCCTTTACAACAAACCTAGATTAGAGCCAGAGTTCAACAAACAAAAGGAGTCCAACGCACCCTTTGATAGTGTCCAAAGATATTGATGTAGTAGCATGATAAGCACCGCGAATGGAGCCGAACGAATTCTTCACGGATATTCTGGACGCTGCCATAGCCTAATAGACAAACGATGACCAAACCATCGAATATGAATAGACATGATCCTACGTACCGTGCTGAGAATGTCTCTCCATGCACCCTCAATGGCAAGATTGGTGAAATACACATAATCGGTCAGGTTTCCAAAACTTTGGACAAACCCCGGAAGGTAGGTTATAAAGTTATCGAAAGTAGACGGTCGAGCGGTATTGGGAAAAAGAATGCTGATATTGAGTTCTAGATAGTCCAAGCTTGTAGTGCTCCCGGCAGTCTGAAAACGTTCCATAAGATAAGTACAATATCAACTGTAGGATTGACATACATAAATAAAAAGGCTTCGATTGTCTCCATCATCATTGAAGCAAGCGCCAGTGTTGTGAAGAAGCTCGCTTGATGATGCAGCAACGTCGACTTGAAACAGAACTTGTATCGCCGACGGATCTGGATTCAAACCAACCGTCAAGTTGCCAGAGACGCTACTGGTATCGTCCGGGGTGCAAGAGGTATTTGAGCGAATAAATAACGACCCAGAAGAAGTCAAATTATGTTGTACTCTGAAGCATGAAAGGTCAATATCAAATGGGTGAATGAAGGTGATTGGGACGTGCCTGCCAGTGAAGATCTCGTGTTCATGGTCCTCTACTGATGTCGTCCAATTACATCCCTTTATATCACCGAGCGACTCAAGACCCGTATTTGACAGGGCAAATGACGAGGGTGGATCCTCCCATGAAGGTTCGTCTTTCTCAGGGTGTTTGGGAGTTTTCTGTGGTTGAAAATGAATAAAAATGTTGCAAGTGCAAGAAGTAACATACTAGGAGAACAATAGGGACACCAATGACAACTGATATAATGACATAGATAAGCAGAGCATAAAGAATTGCACGAAGAAGCCTGCGATCCAGAATTTTGTGCTGTGAAGCATGTTGCAACAAGAACTTTTGTCGGGCTTCTGAAGTTTCGTAGTCTGGAAGAGGAGAATCTGAGCGTGACACGGCCTTTTCTGGGCGGCGCAGGGTAGGACCAGCAGCGGGAAGGTCAAGCTTGAAGCGCCGCTGGTCTTGCGCATCCAAGATGATCATGGCTGAGAAGCGAGCGTTGAGCTCAAAGGGATAGAAGGAAGGACATGGGCTGAAGGGACAAGCGGGCAGAAGGGCAATAATAGTCCCGACCTCTGGGTGAGACAATCTCCCACGCTCTGTCCTTATCCCGACGCAAAAATAAGTCCTTGAATATTATTTTATTTTTACAGTTCCCCGTACGTGGAACCAGGCATACGCTTTTGTCCTTTAAATATCGAATACAATACATTCATCCCCCGGTCAATCATTTTCACAAACACGCTCATACACCCTACCGTGCTGTCCTTGCAGACCCTGAATACCGACGCAATCCGATTCTGCACATCCTCAATCACCTTCGTTGGATGTGGCTTCCCAACTAGCACCGACGGCCGAGGCTATGAAACAAAGATAAGCCTTAGCTTTACTTCTTAGCTTTACTATACATACCTTGTTTGCTCTTTGCACCCCTTTTTCGGCTTCAACGATCAGTTTCTCGGAGTCACTTCGGCTCATGGCAGACCACATGACACGGAAGTCGTTCACAGCCTCAAGACTTTCAGAAAATCTATGGAGCGTGTTTATCAACGCTACTACTTCTGCACGTTGCAGCAGACCAGCGTTCGCACGAGGACTAGACACATGACAAGTCAGCTCGAACACGTAAACAAGTCCCGAAGGACACTCACTCCAACGCCTTTTCATCCATCTCGAAAAGTATTTTCATGGCTGTCGCAAGACCAGTGGTCTGCACTTTGCCCCACAAGCGGCATTTATCACATCCCACACAATCCATGATCCTAGAGACATTCCGGAAGTGTGTTTTAAACTCTTCCTTTAGTATCTGAGTACATATTTCAGTTTCTGTAGATACATCGAAGAAATTACGGTGCTCACTTTGGCGTTCTCCCCACGAAACAGGACTGATTCATCAAACTTTCCAGCATTTTGTGCGATGGCCACTACCTTGGATACTATTTCCAAAGTCTGGTGTTCGTCTTCATGGGTTCCTGTCGAGCAGTAGTCAAATGCCGACAGATATGGTCCCAGACGAGCTACGGCGCGAAGAAGTAGAACTGTATTAAAATAGATGTATTGTAATCGTTCTGGATGGGAAGCCACGCGGCTGATGAAACACTCCAGATTTGGCCCCTTTGCAACAATCAACGTCCACAGGGAAACAATGTGGGTCGTCGCTTACCCATTTTCCGGTAGATTGGTTGAGGTATTCTTGACATATATGTGTAGATATTGAAGCATGGAGACCTAGGGTTCCATTCTTAGCCAGGGATTCTGTTACAGATGTTGACATACCTGAGATTATCTTGTAATACACTCTTTTTTCCAAGCAATGTTCTTCGTAATTATTCCCGTCATCACGAAAGACCTCAGACATGGTATCAGGGAGAGAGACAGGTGCAGGCGACCTTCCTGTCATCAGGACCATTTCTGATAGACCAAAACAGTTTTCTTCGTAGATAGAATGCCATATTCGGTGAGCATCAGGGCCTGAGTATCCGGTAAAGCGTTCAGGGACCAAGGAAAGGTCAAAGTAATCACCCTCTAAGTCGACGAACAATATAAGCATTAGGAAAAATAGGAGGAATTTGACGAACCAGTGTTGTCGTCTAGAAAACAGAAATCTGAGTCACGATAATAACAACCAGGTAGCTGATGCCGCTGGGATATGTGAGACGTTAGGAAGGAGTAACCGTGATGACGACATACTTTCTCGATGGAAGAAGAGTCTAGTTTGCTCAATGTGGTTGATCGCCATTTCTCGGGAACATCGCTCTGGAGGAAACGTTAAGACGCCGTGAGAGAGAGGATACACGTTCCATACCTCGTCTACGGTCGTTATGGCACACCCTGGGTCGCTACATGACCCGTGATCTGGCCAGAACGGACATTCTCGGTATAAGTCTACCTATTAAGAAAGTTGAATGATTGTGCAGGGAATGACAGTAGGATTTCAACAGACTTGGAAATACTTGAAGAAGGGAAGGTGTACAAGTTCTGAAAGATTGTTGAATAATTCCTCGTTGACACTTTCCACAGTTTCGTAATCACACATGGTTGTTTCTATGGGACCAGTTGGCTACAGACAGTTAGAATAAGATCTGGCTTTGAAGAGTTAAGGGGGTACTTTTGTGTTTTTGCATTCTGAATGCTTTGCTGGGTGATGTTCCAGTACGTTTTGAACTTGGCCTTTTCTAACGAGGGTATCGGATAAAAATGAAGTAGCGTGAACGACCTGCCAGAGGAGGTTTAGAATAAGCACGAGTCTGCATGCTCGATGCGAGAGGGGTAAATTCATAGGAGTTGCCGGAGATGTAGTAGTGGAAGGAGTTGGCTAGTCAAATAATCCGTGAAACGTACATGTAATGCTTCTGAAGTGCAAGTTTATTTTTATACCTGCAAATACACGTGTTCTAACCTGGTGTCTTCTGTGAACGGATCTGAGCAGCTGAGCTTGTTCCTCGGATGATTTGTCTTCTGAACCGATGTTTTATTACTACGAGTTTGCTACAGTGAGTTGCTACGAGTACTTCCTTTTACTTATGTTGTATGGTGCCACGTCAAAAAAGTCGCACGATTGCTGTATGTAAAGGCTGTCACTCAAATATTATTGGCGATCAATACCTTTTCTACTTTTACTTTCCATTACAACCTTGCTTGCTCGGCGGGGTTCGAGTCATTGCATAGGTTTAAGGCTACCCGTCAAAGGCTACTCGTTCTTCGGACACCCGTTCAATGGCTTTATCTGCTGCTGACCTCCAGGTTTCTTTCATCTTCTATCCTCAATTTTACCGTTTCTTATCCTGTGTTTGTAGAGGAGGCATCAACTTGAAGGTGCTCCAGACCCATTTCCTGCTCTAAGCGATCCCGTTTCGTCTCCTGTCCGTAGGTTACAGGCGACTTCTGGGTCCCTGGACACCGAGTCGGAGTCTGCTTTTCCTTCTCTTGCGTCTGCCGCACCTGTGACTGTCAGCGCTGCTCCTGCTTGGGGTGCGGCTTCAGGTCCTCGTATCAAGCCTAGTGTAATCAAAACACCTGTCTTTACCGACTCGTTTAGTCTCTCGGCGATTGACCTCTCGACCGCTGGCAAGGATGGCAAACCTACCTCGCTCGGAGAGATCATGAAACAGGTCATGGCAAAGTATAAGGTTAAATTGGAGGCTTCGGGTAATCAGAAAGTTCGCCAGACAACCTTCCACATCAAGGCCGAAACCCAGAAGGAACTCGACAGGGCGAAGAGGAGTCTTGTCTCTCTCCTCAGTCCAGTGGTACGATGTCCTTATTTATACCGGTCTCTCTTCTAAGTCCCTCCAGATTACCGTGACGATCTCTGCGCCCTCATCGACGATCGGTTCTATCATCGGACCCAAAGGTGCATATAGTTCGTTCCGTATTGATTTCCACAGCTAATACGCTTCCAGGCGCTACTCTGAAGCAGATTCGTGATCAAACCAATGTCAAGGTCGACATTCCGCCCAAGGAGTCGCTCGCTGTTCCCAACGGCAACGGCCACGTCACCGAACCGTCCTCTGGCATGGCGACTCCCTCGGTAGACGAAGAGGACGAGCCAATGATTCCAATCACGCTTACAGGTTCCCAGCCTCTCGTCTACGAGGCTCAGGCTCTCTTGAATCAGATCATCTCTTCAAAGACATCGAGGTCTACGCAACGCGTCCGTGACATCCCTGCCCATGTTTTACCCTTCGTCCTTGCTCGCAGGCCTACATTTGTAGCCACCGCAGAAGGTGGGGACATAAACCTCGCGCTTAATGCAGCTGCTCGCGAGATCACCGTCAGTGGCGACCGTGAGGCTGTTATTCGAGTGGTCGAAGTAATCAGGAGCACTGTCGAAGGTTTTAAAACAAGTCTTACTTCGCTTAAGATTTCTCTTCCCAAGCGTCAGCACCGCCTTTTGGTTGGAAAGGCTGTAGATGAAATTATGGCGAAGAGTAAATGTGCAGTGGTTGTCGCTGATCATGATGACCCTAGTGACGAGGTTATTGTGTGGGGACAAGGTGCAGATCTGCCTACTGGTCTTGGCGCTGTCATGGAACGCGCAAACTCACAGTACATTCACGAATTCCCTCTTCCTGGACCAATCGGTATCTCTAGGCAGATTCTAACATACATGATACGCATTCAGTATGTCAAGACTTTGACTGCTGCCCATCCCGGTATTTCCGTCCATCTTCCGTCTCCTGCTGCTGTCCAAAAGGCTCAAACTCTCAGCATTGATTTTGTGGGTGACAAGACTGTTGTTGACGCTGTCGTGAAGCAAGTTTCGGAGCTTATTGGCAAACTCATTGGCGCTACAAGAGAAGTCGGCGTGGACTGGATTGTACACCGCGTCATCATCGGCAAGAATGCTAAGAAGTAAGTATAGTGTTGAAGTTGTAAGATCTATTGACTTATGGTGTAATTATTGCAGACTGAAGCAATTGCACGATGCCCACAATGTTATGGTCATCTTTCCCAACGAATCGGACGAGCAGCCCACTGTTGTTCTTGTCTATGACCCCATGGCCCTCTCTGCATCCCCTTTGCCGGACGAGAAGAAGAAGCACCTTGATGACGTCGAAAAGGAGATCCTCAAGATGGCAAAGGATGCTGCTGATGTGAAGAGCGAGGTCGTTGTAGTGGAAAAACGTTGGCATGATGCTATTGTTGGCCATGGCGGGACTACTCTGAATGCGTGAGTATGACCTTTTTGCCTAGAATATTGCAGCTTACCAGGAGTTAGAATCGTCGGTGAAGACAAGACCCTTTCTATCAAAGTGGGTACCGAAGCCGGCGACTCGGCAGCCGAGGATTCCATTCTAGTTCGTGGTGCCAGCTCTGAGGTCGATAGGGCTGTCAAGGAAATTCTCAAGATCGTCGAGGATGCAAAGAACGACGAAATAGTCAACAGCTACGTAAGCAGCTTTGTAACCAGATATCTCTTGAGACTGATAGGGTGAATAGTCAATTGAGTTCGACATCGATCGAGAGTTCGTAGGACGCATCGTCGGTGCACATGGTGCTGGTGTCAACAGACTGCGGGAACAGCTTGGGGTCAAGGTCGATCTCTCTGACGATTTCGAGGAAAAGGAAAAAGAGGGAGGTAAAAGGCGGAAAGCTGTGCACCAAAAATCTAAGGTCACCGTAAGCACCATCCTTATTCCCAGAGGGTTTTGGTTATATCAACTGTGAGCAGATCACGGGACGCAAGGAAAATGTCGAGGAGGCGAAGAAGCGAATCTTAAATCAATTGGAAAGACTCGCAAGTCTCTGTGGTA
The DNA here is from genome assembly GCA_003521275.1 of Tricholoma sp. MG99. Classification (NCBI taxonomy): domain Eukaryota; kingdom Fungi; phylum Basidiomycota; class Agaricomycetes; order Agaricales; family Tricholomataceae; genus Tricholoma; species Tricholoma sp. MG99. The sequence goes on along the minus strand of QOVE01008147.1, from coordinate 53,916 downwards.
CAGTTTCTTGGATACCTACTGACATTGTTGCGCGCGCTTTCTTAGGCTGATGAAACCTCGGAAGTCCTTAAAATTCCGAGCCAGTATCACTCTTCGCTCATCGGTCAAAACGGCAAATACGCAATCAGGCTGGAAGAGAAGTACTCTGTCAAGATCACATTCCCTCGCCAATCTGCCGAGAATGGGGAGGGAAAGACGAGGGAACAGCTGAAATCCGACGAAGTGCTCATCAAGGGCGGCAAGAAAGGCGTCGCTGGCGCGAAGTCAGAGCTTTTGGATGTAGGTCTCTCCCATATTGCTAGTTCACAGGTTTGACATGATTATCGGTAGGCAGTCGAATTCGAGAAGGAGTCCAATAATGTGCTCAAGTTTACGGTCCCCACTCGGTCGGTTGCTCGGATCCTTGGCAAAGGAGGCGCGTCTATCAATGAAATCAAGGATACGACAGATGCCCAGATCGATGTAGAACGAGCCGTTGAGGACGGCGGCTCGGTCACCAATGTCACTGTTCGGGGAACGAAGAAGGCTGTGGCTGCTGCCAAAGCTGCGATTCTTGTCATTGCTAATCAGGTTGCTGACGAAGCCAATGTTACTGTTGCCGTCGAGGCCAAATTCCATCGCACTCTGATTGGTGCGGGTGGACAGGGGCTCAAGGAGCTTGTTCTTCGGTGCGGAGGTCCTTCAGACCCCAAACTCCAGGCTGGGCTTATTAGATTGTGAGTTAGAATTGGATGTCATCCACTCTTGGTCTAAGTGATGCTTTCTAGCCCTCGTCAAGGTGAACCGTCGGACGAGGTCCGCCTCCGCGGAGAGCCGAAGTTGATCAACAAACTGAAAGCTGAACTCGAAGCAGCTGTAGCTGCTCTTCGTGATCGTGTCATTCTGGCGGTTGAAATTCCAGCTGGACAACACCGTGCACTTATTGGCCGCGGCGGACAACACCTGAACGACCTTCAGAACAAAATGAATGTCCAGGTCCAGTTCCCGGGTTCTCGTTCATATGGCCCCGTTGGAGAACCTGAAAATGCTGCAGACTTCGCAGACGTGGATCTCGCTAACATCGTCAAAGTCTCTGGCTCCCGTGCGGCATGTGAAGCGACTATCAAGGAGCTGAAGGTATGATAGTTGACTCAACTGATATGATGAGCTTGGGCTAAGCACGCTGCTAGGCCCAGATCAAGGCTCCGGCGCCTGAAGGCATCACTGACACTGTATCTGTGCCCCTGAAGTATCACCACGTTATCTCGCAACAAGGCAATTTCTTCCGGACTCTGCGTTCATTCGGCGTCCAAGTTGACCAATCTGAGTTGCCACAGCAGTCGGCCGTTCCATCTCGGCCCACAGATGCTTCTGCCCGGATTGATGATACCGAAGTTGCGGATGTGCAATGGGAAGTTGTTTCAAACTACCAGAATGCAGAGGATGGGATTTCGACCTGGACACTCAAAGCTCGTGATCAAGCTGGTCTAGGACGGGCTCAAAAACTTATAAAGGAAGCCATTGATCATGCGGAACGTATGTCGCACGTTGGCTTCCTGACGTTGGCGGATAGGTCCATGTTCCCGAGAATTGTTGGATCCAAAGGCGCTAATGTTGCCCGTCTCCGCAACGAGACTGGGGCTGACATTACTGTGAGCAGGGAAAATAACACCATTGTTATCATCGGCGAGTAGTCAGGCATTGTCTATCGTTCTTTCTTTGCTGAGGCAGTATTAATTCAGGCTCGGAATCCGATATTCTGTCCGCAAAGGATGCTATCCTTAGCATGACGAATTCAAGCCGCCCCCAACGTCGTCAGGACTGATGCTTTCCAAACCAACATCAACGGAAATAGCTACTTCTTAGATTATGCGTGATATATATATTTATGCTCAAATCTACTGTACAGACCCAACCAGGTCAATTTCGGGGTCATCGAGTTCTGGCATCCTAACACATAGGCGGATATACATTGTAACCAATATGCATCATGATTCTGGGGCACCATGGTTCGCCGTAAGTTGTGTGACGGAATGAAATACAGCTGTACGGCTACCAAAAAACACTTGAAAAATGAGGACGCTATTTTATTCACCATCTTCGTCCATTGCTTCGCCATCAATATCATTGTCCATCGGTACTCCGTCCATATCTTCATCAGCAACAGGAACACCATCCACGTCGTCATTGACTGGATCCCCGTCCAAATCCACAGGCTCTCCATCCACATCTTCAACAGGTTCTCCATCTACATCGTCGAGAGGTTCGCCATCAACGTCACTAGCTACATCCATTGATTGCGCATTCTCGCGTTCCCATTCCGGTACAGCTTCACTTGTAGGGCCTGTGGCTAACTGGAAGGAGCTCGCCTTGAACCGAGATGAGTATTCCTCGGTGATCTTCTGGCCGGTCACAGGAGCGTCATCTGGCTTCGGCCCAACATCTTTTGAAACTCCATCCAGTCTCATTCTGAGTTCACCTGTGAAGTCGGGAGGAAAAACTATCCAATCTTCCCATATATCTACGACAGACGTGATTTGTTTCTTAAACGTCTCAGCAGTTATCCTCCCGGGAAAAGAGTGGTAGATGCCAGCAAGATGATCGAAGACTATTCCGAGACGCGATTGGAATTCAAGCCGAAATTTCCATGCGCTTGGAACAGAAGCAGCAGAGTTGTGAAGGATGTCACATATCAAATGCAGACGTGCCACCTTTCGAGGAACCGGGGTTCCGTCCACTAGCAATGATGCGACAATCACATCAGCGACCTGCAGATCTGCTTCAGATGCCATTAGATAGACACAATACGAAGATTTACCTCATGTGCGGCCTCTGCGTGTTCAAGACTGAATGTCATACAACGAGCAATTTCTCCTCTTTTACCTGACAATGCGCGGAGCATAGCTTCAAACCTTCTACGGGCCAGCTTGCCAAGTGTAGTCTTGCGAACTCGCTCTCGCTCAGATTCTTCACCAGAATCAGTCGAATAAATCGAATTGTAACCCTTGATTAGGCCATTGTAAGTCTAGTTAGTGTACAGCGGACGAATATGACGACTTGCCTCGTCATCAAATTCTGGGTCTAGTGGTTGACTGGACTCCATAAGTCCCCGATAATAAGCATGTCGGCGGTGCTAGTATTCACTGAGTACCAGGAGACATGAATATGCACACAACTCACATCTTTACGTAGAATGAAAGCAAACTTGGGGTTGTTTCTCTCGCGCTCACGTAAACTTTCCTCGAATTTGGCGTCATGGCCTTTGATTTCCCCAGCCACAGCTCGGATAAAGGTATCTGTCACAGCTTCTTCCTCTTCTAGATGGCCACGATTCTGTGGGCTACGAGAACGATGTCTATGGGGTGAACGACGGCCAAATTCATCATGTCGACGTGGCCTGCTATATGACCTCCGACGTCGGGGCGAACGGGAGCGGCTTCTACCCCAGGAAGAACTGCGATATTTGTCGTTGTAACGTTTACGGACCGGAGAGCGGGAACGTCTTCTTTCGGGTGATCGGCTCCGGCTCCGGCTCCGACTAGAACTTCGACTTTTCCCCTCTTTAGCAGGTTCTGAAACTACAGGGCGAAGGGTTAAAGAACAATATAGTAGAACACGCAGTGCACTAACCATACAAGGGTTTCGCTGCGATCGGTACAGCCTTGCTCCAACCGACCCGTAGAACCGAGCCTCCCCAATCAAACCCGTCAAACTCACGGAGTGCCTTCTCAGCATCTTTCCGCTTCATAAATGAGACGAAACCACTGAGCCCTGCATTTCTTGTTCTACGTGAGGCATTCATATCGGAGCCCGGACCAATGGAAGGGTCTGTACGTGGCCACATCACTTTGACCTATCACACATTGAATCAAATGTTGAACATAAATTGTGGTGAAGACATACAGAGCCGACTGGACCAGCTCGTGCAAAGAAATTGCCTAGGGTCTGCTCGGTGACGTGAGGTGGCAAATTAGCAACGAAAACGTTTGACGTCTGATTGGAGGTCATATCGGGCAGTGCTTCGAGTAGGGTCTCTACGCACCTGCGGATCGCCTCGGTCCTTGCTACCACTTTGTCCTTCGTATGCTGGGGAAAATCAGCATAGATTTATCTAACCTGAATAGGGCTTACCAGCCATTGCCGTCACTGATCGACCATGGCCGTGTGCTAAAAAAGGGTGTCAGCGAAAATACCCATCTTGAACGTTCGGTGTGTGTACCATGACGAGAGTATTTTGCTTCGCGCTCCGCTTGCTCTCTGAGAAGCCGACTTCAGTCTCGGATATACAGTATGCTAAAACACTGACTTCTTGATCTCCTCAAGAAATGCATCCATAGCTCGTTTTCCTTTGGGTTTCGGTGCCGCGGATGGGGGTGAGGAAGACTGATCATAGTCATAAAAATAAAAATGAGGATTTGAACCGAAGATAAGCCTAACTCCACGAACCCGATTTAAAGCATGAGCTGCTCCTGAAGCATACGATTCACGTTCGGGCTGCCCTCTCGTAGGGGCATACGTTGAACCCAGCCCCCCGGATGCTCTGACGAAACTCGCAGCGGGATTCTTCTTCCCTACATCTTCGCCCTCGAAAGCATCCAGGAATTCAGCGTACGCCTTGGCAGCATTCGCCTCTTCTTCACGTTTCTTGGCCTCCGCAGCTTCTTGTTCCTTTTCTCTACGGGATTTCTTTACCTTACCGGCAGTATACTGTGACACCTTTGCATCGTCGACCGCTTTTTGCTAGGTCATAGGCAGATGGTAAGCGCGATACGAAGAGATGAAATAACTCTATCCGTCGCACTGGGAACGAGGATTCTTCTTCGTCATTGTCAAAGAACGCGGCCAACTTGGATTTTGTCTTGTCCATGACAGGTAGACTCTGAGGTTGAACTCGGCAGTCTTGCACAGATACCTGGAACCAGCCCTGGTGTCGGTTTGTGATACGAGTATGCAGGTGATGTTTTGAGAATGAGTTATGAGTTGTGGCGAAGAGATTTAGTGCTTATGTAGCCTGAGCAAACTTGAAGTTTGTGCTCTGACACAGAAGAGAAATTTTTCGCACGATATGAGTGTATATTCAAGTCCAGATCTCTATGTATCTACATCATTAAACTACCTAGTCCTCCTTGTATGTACGCCATTGGTTTCATGGGAGGATGAGGCTTTGCTTCAAACTGGAAATACTCTTGTGAGCCCGCAGAATCAATGCGGATCTATCCTTTCGTGAGCCAAGGAGAACGATAAAAGGGCGAGAAATATACGAACAAACGCTCCTTTATTTCCAGCTTGGTCCACATAATTCGGGGCGGAGAAAACCTAGAAGAATAAATTCAACGGAGAAACGAAATACAGACCGTGGGGCTTACAGTGGTACAAAGACCATCATGCTCGACCTGATACCCGTCTATCATATAATGATAGCACTTAGCTGCATCAAAAATTGAGATACTTTCACGTACCTTGGCGGACCTCGTGGCTGCGAATGATGCCTGAGACACCATTGAGGGTACACCACCGCTTAGTCACATCAGGACCGAACGCGATGCCAACTCCCTGGCAAAGGATGAGAGAGAGTACGGCATGGACAAGAACAGCTCACTCTTTTACTCGGTCCCCGGCCGGGCATCTCCTGTGGGTCAGTCCAAAGCAGCTACAGTCAAAAAAGGTGGTGAGATATCAGCCATCCGGAAGCAGCTCAACGTTTACCTCGCCTATAAGACCGGGCTCAACATCAGGTTTGCAAAAGATGAGCGAGGAAAGACTGACACATGAGGCCCTCCTGACCGGGCTGTCTACCTATCCTATCTATTTTTCTAATATCATCTAATGTGACCTGGTCTTTGCTGAATAGCCCGCCGTGTACTACAAAGTGTCTTTTAAGTCCTTGAGGCGAAAGAATGGGATTTGGGCTTCCTTTCACGACCGGCGGTTGGGTAGCAGCGATGAGAGTTGCTAGTGGTACTGAAAACAATTGTGAGTATAATGTATCATTAGGGTTTATAGCAAGCTCACATGTAGTAAAAACATGAGCAAAGAGCTTGTAGATGGGAGTCAATCAGGTGAACATTGATTTGATCGAGGTGCAAACCTTGTATGATTGTTCACCATGCTTATGTTTGGCTTCTCCCTCGAATCCATATGTACGGTTCATTTCTTTAGCTTCATGATTACCTCGATTTATAAACATGTATGCGGGGTATAACCCTTTTGACGATGAGTGTTTCGTAAACCGATGATGGTCATGCATGCTTACATTTATACGCGAATGCAGTCAGTATAACCTCAATGGACCAAGAGCCCCGATCTACAAGATCGCCATTCATAAGCAAGTAATGCTTTTCATTGGGTTCACCGGTGAGAGAGAAGAGATGTAGCATGTCATAAAACTGCCCTGTTCTCCGAAATTAACTGATCGCTTGTTGCATTCTAAATAAAGTGACAAGCGTACCATGGACATCACCGATAACGTCACAGGTGACTCCAGCTTCCAAATCGACATCGACCAAGCTTTCATTTTTTGCAAAGTGTTCATGGGCTCCAAGCACAATTTCCCAAACATATCTTTTCGGTAATGTTTTTCCGTCCTTAAACCATTGAATCATTGCTTGGATAAAAGCGTGCGTGATACTATATTTCCCATTCTCATAAAGCAACTTTGGGCCGTGATAATCTTTGTCAACCTCGCACCCGCCTATTGTTGTGTTGAGGGGGGGGGGGAATAAAAGAAGGGAGAAGAGAGCGAACCTTCTGCTATGATCTGGTAACATCGAGTGACAGGACTCTCCTCCTCGACTTCAATAGCCTTTGGAAAGCGAGTAGGTGAGTGAAATAGCAGGGACAAGGGTGCTGGGACGAACTTTTTCGAATTCAATCTTGCGTATGAGTTTTTGTGTAGAGAGCATCTGGGTACGGACAGTCGCATTGTTAGGCTCGAGAGCGAGGACTTTACGAAAATCAGCGACAGCAGATTGTGGCTTCAAGATCTGCATGTAACATGTAGCACGGCTAGGGAAGTAAGAAGAGGGTGGTGGTTGGGGGGGGTTGAGATGTTACCGATAGTAAGCCTTTGCATATCGTGGATCCAACTGAAGTGCGCGGTCTGTTTGATTGAGAGAGAGAAATGGATTGAAGGAAATGTCGACTGACTAGCATCTGCGAGAGCATAACCGTACTCTTCCAATTTCATCCTGGCGTATGCACGATTGCACCATAGGGTCGCGTCAAGAGGATTTTTATCGATAGCCTCTGAATAGAGTCTCGCTGCAGTTGGAAAATCATGCCCTTTGGATGGATGGTGAAAGAAAAGAAAAGGCAAGAAAAGAGCAGGCTTACTTGTAAAGGCACTGTTTGCGTCTAGTTTGAGATTTGCGGCTAGAGATATTGCTTGATCAGGAATGGGGTCGAGAGAAAGAGATTCTAGTTTTGGAGTGGAGGTAGACGCCTCGGACGATGAAGACATGATTGAGGTGAGGATCGCTGGATCGGTGGCAGTTGCAGCAGTGCAGATGAGGCGGTGCCAGGAGTGACTGGGGTCTGTGCCATGACTCGAATTCAGTTGTGACTCCTCCCACAAACGCTCTCCTCAGCACTCTCCTCATCGTTCTCAACAGCCTCATAGCGGATAGTCCAAGTCTAGCTTGACTCTGGACTGACCGTTTTTACTCTTGACTTGTTTCGATGTGTCTAGTGCGCATATACCGACCGTCCCGCGCTCTGTCTCCTGTTCTCGGCTTCATTTCTGCTTCTTACACCACCTCTAACAAAATGTCGTCTAATGTGATCTCTGCCTAATTTCTCGACTCTTATAAACCCACCACTCAGTCAAATCCAATGCACGCCCTCCACTCTCTCGCCCACAGGGCCCCGCCAGCAACCCGAACTCGAGTTCGCTGGCAACCTTATAATAATTCAATTTCTTCCATTTCCATTCCCTCTCGATCCCCGGTTCCCTATCTCATTACTCCTGCCTCATCTGTATCATCATCCCCTCCCCATGCATCAACCTCTCAGCTTCTCAAAGATTTTCCTTTTCGGGATTCCTCTAGGAACAAATATGCTATCGGCCTAGTTGGTCAGTCTTTCGTCCTTTTTTTCTCGCTCTCCTGACACCCCGGCGCTTTTCAAGATCAAGCAGTAAAGTCTTTATCCGAAATATGGCGCCCTCAAGATATCCCAGGTGTATTTTTATCTTCTTCCCGCGCAATGGTTTCCATCGGCGCATCTCATGAATCAAATCACATCTCACATCACAATCCCTCCAAACGTCCCCACAATCATCAACTTCCATCTCCTGTCTCTCCATCAACAAAGCCTTCCCCGCCATTCCCTGCACTATCCCTCCACGATCAAGATACTACCGAGTCCCGTGATACTCTTGTTCCAATCAAAGGCTTCGTCCACGAGGTTCTTAGGCGCTCCCGGACTTCCGGCTGTGTCTTACAGACTGCATTATGCTACCTCGAAGCTATACGTACCAAAATACCAGAGCTCGCTCGACAGGAAAAAGCTGGTATTCAACTGGTGACACAGCCTGACAGAATTGCCATGGCCACCGAAGCAGAGCTTCAAGCAGAACTCGATTACAACACAACCTGGGACTCCATCCTAAACACCGACAGATGCCTTGACGATGACGTCATGGCTACTGTCCGAGCACAGGATGGTGATCTTGACGCTTCCACCTCTTTCTCTCAACACCCCGATACAGTGCCAAAACCATCGAGTACCAATGGCACGTGCTCCTCTCCATCTCTTCCCTCTCCCCTCCTGTGCCCACGTCGAGCATTCCTTGCATCTCTGATCCTTGCCTCAAAGTTTACTCAAGACAAGTGCTATTCAAATCGAGCTTGGGCAAAGTTGTCTGGCCTGCCTCCACGAGAAATTGGCCGGTGCGAGCGCGCGCTCGGAGAAGCCCTGGAATGGCGACTTTGGGTCGGCAAACCTTCTGCTCCTCCGCAGCCTGCTCCACCCGCAGTCAAACGGCCAGTGGTTCGATCCCAAAGTGAGAGCTCTCTTCTCCACCCGGCTTCAAGCAGTACTGCTTTCTTGGCCTGGAACGAGAAAGGTGCTCCGTCCGCAGCATATACTTCTCCGTCTCGGTCGACTGCCCGGGGTCTTCGAAGAAGCGCCACACTCCCGGCCGAACGATTCACGGCTCCGATTGCCGAAGATCCGTCATCCATGGGGTGCGATACGCTCCTCGACTCTGATCAAGATGATCAGATACAAAGTGCTACGTCTTCGATCATGGTAAAACCGCGTGTTTTTCATTTTAATTTCTCGTTGTTGATGGTTCATTTCCAGCCAACTGTGACATACGCAAGTTCATGTTCCATGGACATCATGGGTTCAAGTCCAAGTCCCCCGACTCCGGGTCTCAGCTACTCCCCCTCGTCTACCGAATCGTCGTCCGGAGATCGCACGATCCAGATGTCAACATTCGCGGACGACTCTATGACGCCTTTTAGTTCCAGTTACCGGGGTTTCATGAACTCTGCAATGTGTCCGTGGCTGGATAATCCTGCCGAGAAAGAATATCCTCCTGTCTTGTCCCACTGCCAGGCTACTAGGGAGAAACATCGTGAGCCAGTGCTGGCACCACCGCTTGTCCGGCTTTCCGGAGAAGATCATGTTAGAGCCCCACCGTTGGATTCGTTGTCGCATCCTTGGCCACTTGACATTTCGTTTACTAGCCCATTTGGTCAGTAACAATTCAAACTCTACGCTGGATAACCTATGCGCTATGCCCTCATATTATATCTCCTTGTCCTGATACTTTGTAAACCGATGGGACCTTTTTCATTTTTTTTGCTGAATCTTGTGTGGGCAACTTTATCCTTTTGTTTCTTTTTTTATTGTATTGCATTGTAACTTTTGCCGATGTATATTTTCAGCTCCTAGACGAAACCATCGTTTTCTTATGCAAAGATGACATGCTGGCTCACAACTTTTCAGAGGAATATCATTGACAACACCCAGGCTCATATCTCATTTTCAGCTTGTGCCTGGTGCATGCATTGCGATTTGCGACGCGTGTCGAACGGACCGTCGGCGAGGAACACCTGTGATTATTCTTGGGCGACCAACTACGCATTGGATTGGACAAGCCTTTGTTGGCTGTTTCGTTAGGTCCTTACTGCCGTATCGTCGGCCAAACTGTTGATGTTGTTATTTTTTGTCGAGAAGCAGGAGATTCATTAATAGCTATCTGTGCTCGTGGCATGCTCTATACGGCATGCATAAAAATTGTTTCGACGAGTTGCTATTGGCACCGGGTCGTTCATTGCCTCCGCCTACGTCTGGAGTCCACCAAGAAATCTTTTCAGCAGACCTCCCAGCGAAATGCATTCATGCTGCGGCGTGCCCGCTGACTCGAACCCTGCAACGATCGTCGAAACAGGGCTACCTCGCTTGAGCTCCTTATCTTCGATTGAGTATTATCGCCTCAGCGAGTACTTGACAGAACCAGGGACATCTTGACAAGCAACGTACCATCAACGTTCAACGGTTGATCGCCGTACTACCCTTAGTATACCCAGCGTGCATAAGGCTGCCTTCTGTCATGCATTCCATCATGCCTCATTTCTGCTCTTGTTCCCACCGGAACTCCTTGCAACGTGTTGCCGTCCTGTTCAATTACGTGCAATAACCTCCAGGTCCCTGGTCTTCGGAACGAACCGTCGTTGCATATCGTGGCTGTAGTAGTAATGAATTCTATCTTTCCCATGTGTCTTCATCTATCAATGTATGCCAAATGTGGCCGAAATTGGGAGCATATGAATCAACCATGTCTTTTCCGTCACCTCACTTCGTAATTGCGTACTTCGGACTCGAAAAAAAATTCTGTAAACATGAAAGAAAAAATATTCATCCGCACTCATCACGACCCTGGTGGCTCATGTTGCAAAAAAAAAAAAACGAGTCCGTTTCGACAACAAATATCTCCCGCCTGCCTCCAGATTAGAGTCATCCCAGCTGATGATCAAAACAGTCATTAATATTTACTCCGAGGGACACTTGGGACCCAAAACGAGGTAACAAGCAGCTTTCGTGTAAATCTTAACTCGGAGCCGTTACTTTGAATTTTAAAAATTCTACACGCAAGTACGGCATGATACAGAGCGCTGGCACACATAGCCACTACCCCGGGGTCTCCAGTGCAGAAAAAGTAAAATCCGCGGAGAAAAAAGACGTAGTGTAGCATCTTCTCGAGGGAAACACTGGGTTACTGCGTGGAGCCCAGTCTACTTCGACCAACGAGACAAACCAAAGGATACGGCGGAAGACATCTCGGGTAGAACGCAGTCATTGGTACCTGGTATGCGAATCAGATGCCATGTGTGGCACCAGAGTCCTCTCCTGAGCAGAAAACTTGTACATCACGTTAGGAGGTTGAACTGATGCTAGGAGGAAGTAGCTCACGTATTCTTGTCCATTCCAGTGGCCTACAGATTCGTGATGCATGCTACGATAACCGGCGGTGCGCGAATGGTGGGGATATTCATAACGAGAAAAGGTTTCGGGAATCATAGTGAGAGCGGAATGAGTGCTCGGAGGATAACCGGTCACGGTACGGTCAGTACTAGTGGACGTGTTAATTTGATAGCCGACACAGCGGTAAATATACGTACATCACACGACGAACTTCAGGTTCTGCAGACATAGTGTGCGCGAGATATGGATCACTACAAACAGTGTGGAAAGAGAGAAGTGAAATTATGTGAACGCTGACACTTACGATAGACGACGCCGTGATTGAATTGGCATTAGGCCCATGTCAACGCTGTCTCGCCTGGAGGGTGTATGCTCTCTTGTTGGAGGTGTCGACCCGTCTGACAAACCAGAAGATCCTGCAGTGGATGGTCGTCCTTCCTCGGAATCTTTCCTGCCAGTGGACTTCTTCCGTGTTGGTGCTGATTCTGGCCAAGTACACTGTCAAGCGTGTCAGCGAAGAATCCTGTTAGATTTTGTTGAAGAATTCGCACGTCTCGTTGACCATGTGTGCACCGCATGCAGTTTGGCTTTGCCTCGTCACACTGTACGCGCTTTTTAGTATGCTCCGATCTAAAGAAAATGTACTTTGACCAACCTTTATTTTCTTCACTCGACACGTCATACATCCAGTCTTACTACGAGTGTATTTAGGACGTTTACGTTGGTTATTATCTATACGAGGAGGGGGGTTTGCGGCATGGGGGTGAGCATGAGCAGCATGAGGTGAAGGATAGTATTGAGGGTGTGCAGCAAGATGGTATTGGGCTGAGGTGGTACTGGAAGAGTGAATCAGGACCAGTTCGATGAAACGAAAGAAATACCGACTATGACATATTATCAGACATAGGCAGAATGGAGGAACCTTTAGTTTCGAGGTAGTTGTCGCGTAGCACTTTATATAAGAAGCAAAAGCCAAGAATTAATTCAAGTGGCACGTACCCCAATCGGTTAGGATCACGGAAAATCAGATCTAAGGGTCGTGGATAAGTGTGTAACGAGTTGCGCCAAATCCTAGGACTTCCATGTAAGGGGATTTATGATTTTATTTGTCTCCCTATGCTTCTTGCATCTTTTTCCAGGTACAGCTCCAAAACGATCCCTCCGTGGTAGAATGAGAGAACAGCCCATGATCACCGAGCTACAATGAGTAAATGACACCCAATCAAAGAGAATCCATGGCTTTCTGAAAGCAAGATGCGTCTGATGCGACTCTAAACTGAGTTGTTAGTCGGGAGCGCCGAGTTGTTCCGACCGGGGATCAGCGTGCAACCTGTTTCGAACGGGCCAAATTATCATTACATATACGCTGAGATCGTCCCGGTCATCTCAACTCATGCCATCAGGCCGCAGCCCAGTTCTGGAGAAAGTCCTTCTTGTGTCAGGCCTGTCATCTCTCATATTATCTCCACCGCCGCGGGTCGGGTTCACAGAGGATTCCTCCGTGGATCCATATCGATATCCACCACATTTCCATACTCCTGATCAGGATTTCAATCATATCACGTATTGTACTTCGTATCCATATATCAATCCATTCGTCATCAGAATCCTCTACATGTGGGAATCGTCAAGCAATGAACGTGGATCAACAGGGTAGAATATTTAAAATACAGACACGACTGAGCTCATCCAGCCAACCACTATTCGATCACCTCTCATATCTATCTAAATATCTAGCTCATGTCAGACGGAAACAATTGCGCGGACCGAGGCAAAATAGTACAAGTACCTCACCCAAGGTCCACCATATGCATTTGGACACACCGCTCCGAGGCGTTTTGCCTCATCCTATAAAGCCGAGGACCAATATGATGCTATTACTGTACTGTCTTGTGCGCTCGTTGTTGACAATGTATATACTTAGAGTACTTGGTACAGCGTCATTCGTGGTAGATGCTAATTGATCTGGACCAGAGAAGATGGTCGTACATAGTGGAGCTCGAGGTTGAGATCGATGCTCGGACATTAGCTTGAAACTTACAGACCCTTGGGTCAAAAACTCGTGTTCTAGCAGCACGTAAACATTCCAGATTCCAATGAGCCTCATCGGTCGAGGACGTATCTCGCTTGTGAACAATGTCGATCGGTTATCAAGATATAATAAACGTTCTCTGAAGGAGTATCGTCAACCGTTATCCCGTAAAGCCAGTCGGGGTAATGTATAGAAGACAAAACTCAGCGCGTAAGTACTTGAAACCTGAGAATATGTGTATGCCGTGAAAGGGTATGGAACCATGGAAGAGATAAGGGAGCAAAAGCAAGACTAGTTTTGAATACCAGTAGTGAAACCACACATGTTCCGAAAACTAAACGGGTATTGATATGTGTATAGATGCGGTCGCGTAAGTCCTTGGCCGAGTTCACCTACGAAATCAAATGCGATACAGCGACGGTGTCGAGAGGTAGGTTCGGTCTGTATAACAACAGATCAAGTCGTTTCATGGTGTCATGGATCGTCGCTCGCGCGAGGAATCAGAATTAGCGCCTGGGCTCGGGGAGCCAGTGGAATCTTCTCGACTAGACGACGGCCTTGAATCCGTACCGGTGTTAGGGCTTTAGATATTACGACATTAGTATGATATCCAGAGGGTTAGGAAGTGAAACGCAGGACAGCATACCCTTCCGGCCTCCGGCTCGATCTCTGCCAGCCCCACACCTCACGAATCCATTTGGCCATACGGACGTCCTGCTTCATACAATCGACGATCCAGGAATGCGCAAGCATGTCTTTGGGAGTGGGGCGCGTCAACGGGTCAACCGTCAATCTATATCTAAGATAAGCAGATGTTTGGAGTTTTGTGGGTAGCACTGACGTCTGCTTTACGAAATCCTTCATGCCTTCACTCCATTGCACACCTGGTTCATCTTCAAGGCGAGGGGGCTGTAGATGTTTCATTGGAAATGGAAAGAAAAGACCTGACGTCACATACCTCGCCTTGTGTAATGTACACCATCAACTCGATCGGAGGCAGGTCGTTGGGGAAAGGGAACCGATTTTGTGCAAGCTCTAGAAGAGAAATTCCGGTAGACCATACGTCCGATCGTATAGTATACTCATGTCCGCAAATTCGTTCTGGCTACGGAACGAAAGTCAAAAACCCTGATCAAAACGTGGAGAAAAGCTGACTGACTGCCATGTAGAAACTCGTGCCTGTGAACGTGCCAGCGCGAGAATCGACTAATTCTCCAGACACACCAAAATCGCACAGCTTGACGACTCCCTCGCGAGACAATAGTATATTAGATGGTTTGATATCTCGATGAATAGTCTTCTTGGTGTGCAGATATGCGAGGCCTTGCAGGACCTGTGAGGAATTCAGAACATTGTCCATGCCATTGAATGCTGAGACTCACCCCTTCTGCCAATCTGCCGGCAATTTTTTCCCCGACAATAGCACCCCGTTCCTTGATACGCTTACCAACCGATTCTAAGCTTCCACCTTCACAGTATTCCATGAGTATCTTCACCTCGCTGGATGAGGGTGACATGTATGCTCCATGGAAGAGGATGATATTGACATGTTGGGTGGAGGAGATAATCGACAGTTCACGGAGAAGTTGCCTCATCGGTGCTTCTCGAGTTGTGATGGTCTTCCTCGCTATGATCTTTCCCGTGCGTGTATCCTTTACCTTGTGGACAGCACCACCAGCACCTTCTCCAAGTCGTGAAAGCTCCTCGAGGACATCGTCAGACCATGTCAATGGCACATCATTCAGGCCATTCAGTAAGCCTTTGACTTCGAGAACACCGCGCGAAGGCTCAGGAGGTTTCTGAGGCACACATGTGTTGATATTGACAGATAAGGGTGTCGGACGAATGGTCATATCGGCCTCACCAGTAGAATTGGTATTAATTGTGAATGAAAGACCAGGACCGCCGTAGTAACTACCAAACAGAGGTGAATCGCTACCTGATGGCTGAACGGAAGGCTCGTCGGGACGAGAGTTCTGGTTAGGGATTTTAAGTCGAATGGA
The DNA here is from genome assembly GCA_003521275.1 of Tricholoma sp. MG99. NCBI lineage: Eukaryota > Fungi > Basidiomycota > Agaricomycetes > Agaricales > Tricholomataceae > Tricholoma > Tricholoma sp. MG99. The sequence goes on along the minus strand of QOVE01008147.1, from coordinate 38,469 downwards.
TGGCTTTGGTGTGTTAGGTCTTGGTGATGGAGTTGGGATGACAAGGGTAAGCGATGAGGCTGATCTGCCTGGAGAATTGGAAGAAGGGGGTGAGAGGGAATTGGGGCTCCTGACAGTGCGAAGATTGAGAGGTTGGGTATCGGAAAGGGCTATGGGCAACGGCGAGGACGATCGAGTGATTGAGCGAGGCCCTAGGGGGCGCTGCATGATTATGGACTTGCTGGCCGTAGTCGTCGCTGTGGTCAAGGTGACAAAATCTTGTCACCCCATTCAGATCATTTACTTTGGTCTCAACTTCAAATGGGGCAATATCGATAAATACTCATCTTTTGTTCCGTCATTCACGCTACAATCATGTCCTCTCCTCCGCGCATTGCATTCGCTTCCTTGACTCCAAATAACTTGGGCACTGTCCGGAAGCTCAATTCCGTTCTCTTCCCAATAAAATATAGTGAAAAGTTTTATCAAGAAATTATCCAGCCAGAAGTCGAGGATTTTTGTAAACTTGGTACGTGTCTTCAATGCTCAACACGTCCAATGCTCAACATCATCTCACCCAAGTTTATTACAATGATGTTCCAGTACGTTCCAGTGTTCAGGATCGTTCATCACGTTTATATCTATCCACAAGGTCGGGACGATCTGCTGTCGCCTGGAGAACAAAGACGACAAAATAGACTTGTATCTCATGACCATGGGTGTTCTTGCAGTAAGTCCACAAGTTTAATCAACATCATCTATCAAACCCTCCTCTTCAATAGCCATATCGTTCCAGGTCCTTGGGGTCCCAGAGCTTGGACTTGATTCTTGCGTCTGCAACTGCTCGAGGAAAACTCAAGATCAATAAAATCTACCTTCACGTACAAACATCCAACGACGCCGCGAAGAAGTTTTACGAGCGGCATGGCTTCAAGGAAGCCGGAGTGCACCAAAACTATTATAAGAAGATTGTGCCGCACGATGCATGGGTACTAGAAAAAAATATCTCCTCACCACAATGAAAGAAAATATCAGTATCTGTGCGCGTTCGACATTCAGCAGATTATACGCATTAAATTTGAATCAATTTCGAAGTTACATTAAAAACATAGGTATCATTAGTACGCTTAGTTGGAAGCCATGATATTGTTCAAGTCTATGTCACGGTCCATAAGTAAGCGACACGCAACATCGGACTCGGCATTGATTTGGCTCTTACTTGTGCTGCACGCCATATACGGTCAAGTTTCATCGACGCTGCCACACGCTTTGACAAGCTAGGAAAGGAGAATAAATAATTTTAGCACAGGAAAATGAGTATGTAATACTAACCTGGTGTCGCTTCAATGCATCTTTCCTGGTGAATGTCTTTCCACATCCACCATTGCAAAGATAGGGTTTCTCTCCGGTGTGAGTATCTCGATGCCGCTTTAAATCATGCTGCCGATTGAAAGACAACGCACATATATCACATGCAAAGGGTCGAGGAGGAGTAGCAGGATATGATAGCGGTGAGATACTAATAGATTGCGCAAATGGGACCTGGGCAGGACTTTGTGAAGATGGATGGTGTAACGTTGCCACGGGCGGAATGTGTGATGAGATATACGGTCGTGTCTGTGAATGCGACCTGGGTCGCGATTGTAGATCATGGGCCTGGGACTGCGGTTGCTGTTGTGCGAATGGGTGCACTTGCGAGTGCGAGCGAGAGTGAGAGTGCGAGTGAGGATATGAGTGAGAGTGCGAATGCGAATGTCCAGAGCGAGAGGATAGATGAGACTGACGCAGATCTGGCGACATACCATGATGCGTATAATTAGTCTGCATTGCCCCAGGTGGGCTATCTGACGGAGAATAGATGCTAACATTGGAATGATAGGCCGGTTCGTCGTCTATAGGTGTATTCCCTCCGTAGCTAGGCAGTAACTGCTGAGGTTGGATGATATGTTGTCCAGTTGCGTTGGATTGATAGGATGAAGGCGAGTAACTGCTGAGGGAAGCAGGATCATACTGTTGACCCACGCCACCCCATTGCCCATGATAGATATTGTTCTGGCCAGTCCGTCGGTCTGTCATGCAGGTGGCAGTCAGTGGCAGTCAGTGGCTCGGTGGAAAAGTAAGACTTTTACTTCCTTGAGGTTCATAAAGGTCCGGAAAGGCCCCCCTGAGCGTCACGCCTTCCTAATGGACAAAGGGTCCGCCCCGTTCGCAGATGTTACGGTTTTTTAACAAGTCTCAGGGGAGGTTGAAGGCTGGATATTTTTTGAATCGCTCTATACAGATAATTAGTTACACTGTCAAAAAATCCAGACACTGTACCTGGACAACAAGACGACTGGTGACATTGGAGTACCGCGGCTAGGTTCTCCTAAAGTAGGTTAGGTTCACAGTTTCCAGCGCTGGGCGCAGGCGTACCCAAAAGGTTGAGCCAGTTGACAACTGCTCAAGTGACAATCTCAGATCATCTCATATATATATGTTAATGACATGATCAGGGCCAAGAACAGGCACGGTCGCAATACGATCTGGGAAGCCAGAGCTTTGAACTCGACCAGAGTTTCACAGAGTTCGACTAATTGAGCTGCAATTCTGACTGCGGATTGTTTGAAGTTTAAAAATCTCAGTCGACAGTGCTGACGGATGTTAAATAACGAAAGCCGATTTGCCCAGAAGTTGAAGGTAAGAGCCTAGCGCGCTAGCGCTGCTTACGTTTACTCCATCTGGAATTTCCAAAAGCTCAGGAGGGTTCCTGAATTTTCCTGTCATGGTTAGTAAATAGAACTGTTGGATTTATAACACAAAGTATACCCATATACCCCTGCAGTGCGTTCCTTTGTGACTCGGGATTGATCTCCTGGTTGCGAGACAGCTGACTGAAGGACTGGACGCGTATGTGTTACCGGTATACCAGTTGCGACCGAGTAGCGAGGATCCATGTTATCTTTCTCAATGACAGAGAATGAAAGTGCTAGCACTACTATTCACTCAAGGTCAATGGATGTTCTTTTTAGACTAGCACACGTACATGTTACGGACAGCTGTTAGGTGCTCGAGGCTTTAAAACCGCTTGCTTGACTACACAAGAGAGGGTCCATAAGCCATGGCATGGCAACGCACTGCGCCCGTTATACGGTAAGCGCGGCATCGTGGAGGTCTCATCTCTCATCGTGGCAACCTGGGCTCAAAGTTGAGTCGATCGACGATAAAGTTGCGGCAACTTGAATGTACGTAATACTCATAAGTCAGGTTCCGGTGTCATAACATCACTGTGTATTCAGTCTCTCATGCCCAAGCAGTCATCTCCGAAAGATAGTCGAACCAAAAAGCTTGCAAATCAGACCCGAATCGATCATTTTTTCGCCTCACCAAAAAAGCCCTCATGCCTTGGCGGATCGTTAAAATCGCATGGCGATGTTAACAACCTCAGGCTGGGTGCGGCTGACAAACAGATTGAGCTGGTCAACGGGAAAAACAAGCAGCTGCCGGTGACCACTACAGAAGTAATCGACGTAGACCTTTTTGAGAGTAACTCGCGCTCGTCAAACTTAGCCGTCAACAGTTCTAGATTACCGGCAGATACCAGGATTCAGCCATCCAGCCTTCGCGACTCCCAATCCCATTCAATCAGTCAACTCGTCGAGCACAGGAACGTTATTAGCTACGCCGATCTTTCTGTGGATTCAGCCACATATAGTTCTGATTCACAGCCTTGGTCTTTAAGGGGAACGCCTTACTCATTCCTTGCGCATGCTCTCGCAACAATATCATCAACACGCTCTCGTACTATAATCATCAATGTGCTGACAAACACCTTCCGCACTATCATTTTACACGATTCTGCTTCTCTCCTGCCTGCAATATACCTCCTATCGAACACGCTTGCGCCATCCTATATTCCAGTTGAGTTGGGATTAGGAGCGTCAATTATCTCACGGTCCATACGGCATATCACAGGTCTCACAGCACCTGCACTTAAACGGTTGTATAACAGCACTGGTGATGTGGGCGATGTCGCTTTCGCGGCAAAGATTAATTTGCGTACTCTTGTGCCACACCCCCCTCTGTTGGTTACTCACGTCTACGAGTCGTTGCTGAGCATTGCGCGTTGCAAAGGCCCTGGTGCTGCAAAGGACAAGCAGAAGATCGTGGAGAAACTGCTCATTGCCGCAGTCGGGGAAGAGGTGCGATTTCTCACTCGGACATTGACACAGAATCTCCGAGTCGGTGCCGTAAGAGCTTCGATCCTTACAGCATTATCTCGCGCTATGGTTCTAATACCTCTTTCCCACTTTGGCGTATCTACTGCACGTCCTGTCTACCATGCTTCTGATGAGCTTCTTTCTAACGTCAAACTTTCTGGTACCTTCGGGAAGACACCGAGTATCGATAAAGCAAAGGATGGACTTAGCGTGAAGTACGCGCAAGCCAAAAGTCTTATTAAACGTGTATATGTGCAGCATCCCAACTATGATCACATCGCTGCTGCGCTCCTAGAGACTGGTTTAGAAGGCTTGGAAGAAAGGGTAGATCTCACTTTGGGTAAGCTGTCGTCACTTTGATGTCTGGAATGCAGTCATGTTCTCCTCCAGGTATTCCTCTACTTCCTACCCTCGGTTCACCCACTCGCTCCTTGAAAGATATCTATGCTCGCTTAAGTGATCGACCTTTTAGTGCGGAACTCAAGTATGATGGTCAACGCGCCCAGATTCACGGCAGCTTTGGCAATGGAGGGACCCTGGTCAAAATTTTCTCTCGTCATCTTGAAGACATGACAAGCAAGGTAAGATCGCTACCATTTACCGGATATCAAACCTCGCTCAATCTTTATTCAAAGTACCCTGACATTGTATCAATGGTGGAGTGTATCTTCAATACTCAGCCTCAAATCACTTCATTTATCCTGGACTCTGAAATTGTGGCAATTGATGCAACGAATGGTAGCCTGAGATCGTTCCAAGAGCTGTCCAATCGTGCACGCAAGGACGTACAACCACAGGATATCCAGGTTTCTGTTTGCGTATTTGCATTTGATTTGATGTATCTTAACGGGCAGGTGAGAAAAATAGCTAGTATCTATTCCTTAAATCCTGACCACCATGTCCAGATTTTGTTGAAACATGTATTTCGGGATAGACGAGCTCTTCTGCGTGCCAACTTCCCCCCTTTTGTTCCGCCTCACAAGTGGGCTGCTCGATTTGATCACGTTGAAAGCTGTGAAAGTGAGTTGGGACTAGACGCCATCGAAGGTTTTTGGGAGACTGCTATTGACAGTCGTTGTGAGGGTTTGATGGTCAAGGTTCGTCTGCCATTTCACAACGCCAAGAAAATTTCCTAATCTCTTCGCAGCTCCTTGATGACGAGCTAGATGCGGAGGATTCTACTAGCTGTGAGGTGAAATTGCGGGGGAAACCTTTACTTGCTACGTATGAGCCAGATAAAAGAACATCGGCTTGGTTGAAACTGAAAAAAGATTATGTTACTGGACTCGGGGATTCTTTGGATCTCGTTCCTATCGGCGCGTGGCATGGTAACGGCCGCAAAGCTCGATGGTGGAGTCCTATTCTCCTAGGTGTGTGGGATCCGAATGCAGGAAAATTCATTGGGGTGTGCAAATGCATGTCAGGTTCGTTGGTGTTCACTGCTTATAGAGTTTATGATGACCGGCAAGTCGGCACTGGCAGGATTCACTGATGCCTTTTATAAGGTGTGCTTGCATCAAATCCGATTCTTGAAGGGGTCATGTACTAATTTCGTCATCAGGCATTATCAGAACGTTATTCTTTGGCAGAAAACTCAGAGAACTGCTCCACTCGGCCACTGTGGGAATGTGACCCTGGTGGTGGGTACAAGTTTGGTCTTAGTAGCTTGACAACCCAATTTTATTCATTGTCTTGCGTAGGCCTGAAGCCTGAAGTTTACTTCAGACCTCAGGAGGTTTGGGAGATTCGCGGCGCTGAGTACGGTTCCTCATCTTCCGACGTCTGCTACTTATGCGCTATTATTATAGTATCACACTGAGTCCTGTTTCTGTTGCTGCGATAGGTTTGGTCTCTGGGAGTAGAGGCCTTAGCCTCCGGTTTCCGCGATTTTTAAGGGTGCGGCCAGAAAAGGCTATCGAGCAAGCTAGCACACCATATTTCTTGGTGAACATGTGGAAGATTCAGCAGGCACAGGGCGAAATTAAGGGAGGAAATGATGAAGGGGATTTGATTGACGTGGACATGAATGACTCTGAACTTTTGACAGATTCGTCTGAATGAGCTGTCAATGCATATAATAGATTACACTCTGGGGTAATTTCTCGTAATTTTCACTTCGTACGTACTGGGTGCCGGTGATCATCGATCGCCTTCCACAAATGGAATTCGCGATGGCAACAGAGGTGGCCCTGAGTCTGTAAGGCTCGTAAGCGAGCAGTTACATACAACTCTGGGTCTCTGACAGATACCAAACGGATGCAGTTAATTCATATGTAGATCATGAAGTTGCGGCAATGCTTTGCAATGATTCCCTGTACACTCTACCTGGTTCGCCACCAAAGGCGAGATCCAGAGTCTCGTTGAGATTGCCATTGTGCAAACAATCCAGCCAATCTGGATCCCTTTCTGGCTTCGGGATCTCCGACTGAAGCGCTGCATACGAATTGAATAGTTCGAACTTGATCTTCAGAAGTAATGACATCGCCAACAAATTAGTCGAGGTGGATACTTTTGTTTCCATCAACCGTCGTATCTCGTTGTACTCTGGTAACAGATTTTTGCTGGACTGAGACATCGTCCTATCGCCTGGCGCAGAGGAATCTCGCGTTGGCCGGAAAGCTCTCGGCTGCACCCGAGCTTGCACTTTAGGGCGTTCCTCATTAGGTGAATGGCTATCATTCGTGCTATCCGCCAAGAGTTTGGGGCACAACGACACCTTGAATCTATGAACGGCTGGGGAAGGCGGAACAGCTGAAAACAAAGTTGACAGCTGTTCCGAATCTAAAGTGGAGAGACGACCGAAAACCGAAGTTACAAACATGGGCAGATCTAGATGGCCCGTAAATGAGAGATTGATCAACTGTGGTATACAATAGGTCAGTTGGATATCAGTACTACGCAATGGGTAAAGAAACTTCTACGTACCAATGTCATCAGTCGTGCACCCATCTGTTGGTACCTTAACTCAGCCTGTTCAAGGCAACTAAATACAATCCGGAGTGGAGCCTCGGTATCCCATCTAGCACCTGTTCCGTTGCGCGGAGAGGGTATTTGTCGAAGAAGTTGGGGAGAGTGCAGTCCTAGACATAGTAGCTTAATATTCTATTGAAGATTTGCGGCTCATGTCTGACCTAATCCACGAGCTTTTGTCTGCAACTCGTCTTGCTCAAAAATCAACAGAAGCCAGTCAAGAACCGGCCATGAGTTTGGTCCGACGGCAGCACGGCCCTCTGGCTGGAAGGGCTCTTCATACGCATGGGTGCGTTTCTTGCCCTTGCCTTTCGGTGTAAGAAGTGCTCGCTTCTGACGTTGTGTGAAGCCTTCCATCAAGATTTCCCAGCAATGCTTCGCCTTTGGGATACAAGCAGCTTCCGCTCCAATGACCGACTCGCCGTAAGCAATATCGATTAGTTCGTCGGCCTTCTCATACGACGGTAACGCATGAGCGAGCGTACTGGGAGAGTTGGTGATCGCATATGACATCAACAAGCGTTGGGCGGACTGGATTGCCACGGCAGAAGGGACATGTTTCTTTGTGTATTTACTTGGTGATGGGGGGAACTCCGAATTCGACGTGTCGTTGACTAGAGAGGATGTAGGTAGAGGCTGAAGGGAGAGGTAGATTAACTGGTGTATGTGAGAACTATGTATGAGTTTTTTAACACAATGGATATGACGGGTCATTCAAATCCACTCACATCGACGGTTTGTAGGTCGGCGAACGAAGCTGTCTGAGTAGGTCAATGGCAGATTCGAATTGACCTTCTTCAAGACAGTTGTCCACTAAATCGCGCTGATGAGTGCTCAGGTCACGCTCGACCGCACCATTGCGACACTCGGCCGTTGTGTCCATCGTGGGTTGGGTCAGACTCGGACTTAGTTAGCCTGACTATGGTCGCGATCGCGAAGTCAACCGCCAAGCACAGATACTTGGCTACTTGTATTATTTAAATAAGATTTTCAACCTGGATCGATGCGTCGCTCTATTAACGTTGCTGGGCAGAGCCTCACATCGCTTTGAGATCGTTGGCAAGTACGGAACAGCCGCTTCTGGGTAGATTTGAACAAGACGGCTATAGCAAATACCAGTCAATTCCCGTCAACTTGTGCAGTGACTCAACCACGGGCCACGGCCGGGTTTCGAAGGACGGATGTCTGCTTGGCTTCGCAATCCTTTCTCCATTCTGTCGAGACGTCACTTTTCTGTGCACATGGATACTGAATCCTTCCGCCCAGTTGAAGCCTCTATACGTGAAAAAGTTGTCTTACTCAAGTTGTCTTCTTGGAATGTCATCTGACTTGATGGAAATATAGCTCATTTCCCTTCTGCAGCCCGCTTCACTTACAATTGTCAACGATTCCTGGAAACACAGACACCATGCTCCTATGCGAGAGCAAGCTGGGAGTAATGGGGAAACACGTATGCTGCCAAGTCGATATGCTGGATACACTTAATCAACTACTGGCTGACTAGATTTTTCAATCCACGTTGTCTCGAACACGTTCCAGGGGCTGGTTGGTACTCCAACTTGCTCCAGACCGCCGTGACTTATCATTCCATAGCCTCTCACTCAGCGGCATCGCATGATTTATTCAGCCTTGTCCGAGGAATTTTCTGCGGGGCTTCACGCCTTATCGTTGAAAACTAGAACAGAAGACGAGGAATCTAAAACGTCTTCCTAGGAGCTTTACCGCTTCTCCATCCTGGTGTCGTTTTCCAGCTATTCTCATGGTCGAAATCAGAGCGCTCCAGTACCACCGGGACAATCGTGAAAGGGCAAAGGTGGAAATCAACGCTCTACTTACCTAGATTTTCAAGGCAGGCAGGGGGGAAACATGAATATCCTAATCATTAGGTACTCGCTCTCTCTTGCGTTGAGATCCGTATTCACGATACACACTGGAAGCATGCAATGTATCCCTACATCAAATAATATGTAATATCTTTGCGAACTTTGAACGGCTCCCAAGACCCAGCTCGACTGACCTATAGCGCAGTACAACTACACTGCGTTTAACCACGCTGCGTATCATCCTGCCATTCAATCATTGAGCGCTTTGAGCAAATAGACATGTCCTAGCGATACGTTGCCTTTGCGACTGAGGTAACGGTTGCTATCGGACAACTAGCAGCAGATGAACCGATCTACAGGGCGTTGCTTGCAACTGTTTACTGCCTCACATTGACAACTCTTCCATGGCTATGCATTGCATTCGGACATCACATGGCTACGGTTCATACCTTACTAAAATTTGCTGCTATATAGATAGGCAAGGGAGGAGAATTTTGCAACCTCATTTTCTTTCCTGTTACTCATGTCTTCTTGGCCCAGGAACGACGGTCGACGAGAGGAGCGTCCTACCCTACCCCCTATTCGTGACTTGCTCGAAGGTCTGTTCGATCTTCCTGCTAAGGTCGAGAATTTATTTACTTATGTATGAATGAAAAGACCTCAGAGGGCCTCACGACTCTCGTTCGTTGACGCTTGCGCGACTGCGCGTATGTGATGATTCCGACGACACTTCCTTGGCCTATGCGCCGGACTCCTCCTTTCCGTCTCGGACTTATGGTAATCAAAACACAGGAGCACCTTCAGATCACTTACGGAGGTCCCCGTCTCCTGAGCGTCACTACCAGTATCACAATCACCGGAATACACACGCCATGAACTCTCACCAGAACTCTCACCAGCGCGGTACCGAGGGCAGGTGGTCTTCTGCATCTCTCCCTGGTCATGGATTGTATTCCTATGATGGACGGAATGAATATCACCATTCGCCTCCTCATGTTTCAAGAAGACTGCCGTCTCGGACCTCGGCACGCCGCAATACCTTCGATACATCCGGTTATCCACATGGGCATATGCCTTACCAGTATCGCGATGACACCCCGCTTAATACCTCACACCAAGGACACAGTCGTATGATGGCGCGCCTCTCTCAGCCGGGAGAAATATCTACTTCCGTTCTTTCAGGACCCAGTTTCGATGATGAGCAGACACCAGTGGCCCGTTATGCCAGTGCGGGGCCCAGTTATCTTCCGCCTGTCGCTCAGAGGGCATCAGAAGATAAACCAAGTGGCTCTACTGGGTCCAAGTACGAATGTAGTTATTGCGGCAAAGGTTTTAATCGGCCCAGTAGTCTGAAGGTAAATATACCACGGTTCTCGGCAATGCGTTATTGAATTGTCAGCGCAGATTCACCTAAATTCCCATACGGGGGAGAAGCGTGAGTGAAACGATCAAGTTCGATAGATGGAATCTTATTGGTGTCTCTGTAGCCTTTGTTTGCCCTGTGGAAAGTTGTGGACGGAGCTTTAGTGTGCTCAGCAACATGCGCCGGCATGCTCGCGTGCATTCTCAAATTCCTGCAAAGCAACTAGAACCCTCGAGCGACGAGGACAGTGAGAACTCAGCTGCCTCTTACGACATCTCGCCACTCTCCTCGGCGGGCTCGGCGCCTAGTCATCCACATTACACAGATGCGCCCCCACAAAATTGGCATACACGCCGAGATAGCGGCCCATCTAAATCTAGCAGTCCCAGCTCTCGACGAAGTCACAGCCACTCCTCAGACGAGCAACCAGATAATATCGGGCGCCCAGAAAAGCGTCTACGAGGCCGCACAGAGTAATTATGGAGCACATTCATGGACATTCAAAACATCTGCAGCATTCATCCTTGCTCTTACAGATCACTACTCGTTACTATTTAACCCTGCTTATTTATTATTAACCTATTACACAACTGCATTGCATATCAGCCGTCCCTACACTCACACCATCCTATCACTATTTCTCGGTATTTATTTCTAACTTATTGTCCTACATTACCTACATTGTTATTCTTCCGACTCGCACGGATTTCGTCACTAATTTATACTCGCAGTTGTTCGCATCTAGCACCTACAGTGTTTCGAACTTGAATTTCAGTTGACAGCAAGTCAAATTCTGGCGGCCTCGTTCAACGCTACGTGGCACGTCCTCAGTATCATGTTCTTGTTAAGTTACCTCATCGTACGCTCCGGCTGAATTTGAATTTGAAAATGCGGGCATCGTGTTGTAGTCGTGTCGCGGGTCACAAACTTCGTGTGGCATCAGTGCTTCAGGCTAAGCCAAGCAAAGGTAAAAAAAAGTAACCATGACCGTGATGTTGTCGGGACACACGAGAAACGAGACTCGAACGACACAGTTCACTATTGCATAACTCACATAAATATACATTTTGATTAGGATTCAGTTACATTGAGATTGCGCGACCCTTCCCGATCTCATTCGTGCTCCGGACTGCCGACCGACCCCTAGTCTCCCCCCTGGTAGGACCAGGGAAAGCGTCGAAAGCCCTGAGGTAATTCATCATACGGGGACTCTTATGCGTGAAACCCGCAAAGGCCAATGCTTTGCGTACATCCAATATCTCTGCACCGTGCATGTGGTCCCGAAGCATAGGGTCCCGAGTAGCATCAGCCGGGGCTCCATTTGCGGGTGCTAGTGGCTGAAACACTTGTTTAACGTACTGACACCGGCAACGGAGACATCACACAGACCTCTGGAGGAATATCTGGATCAAAGTGCTGCGTATCCTCTGGGTTACGGAGTTCTGGGTGATAAGGTGCAGTGTACTTATGAATACTAAGCCAGTCGATGCCCCTGAAAAATGGGTGGGACTACATGACATCCTGGTAATTCAACAGGTTTCACTAGTGTGTGATGAACAACTGCTCACTTTGATGAGGTCTGCACCATCGTTGCTGACGCTGTTACCGTGAGATATAAAATTACTTCGTCGGGACTGGATGATCATAGAATTTGGTCTAGACACAGAGGCTGAGGATTGGGATCCTAAACGATCTTCCGGCTCGCAAAGCAACTGCTGCATTAAATTGATGGCTTCGTGGGATACGGATGGGCGAGAAGGAAAACGAAGAGACTGCTTCCAATTTAGAATCTTCTGCCGCGTAACATGGCGCTATGAAACAGTGAGTTAAATATACGATACCACGATGTGGATAGAAGAACGGCATGTTCACCGATTTGCTGACAAACGGAGGAAAGCTGGGGAACCATCAGGAGCTGTACAAAAACAAGGTATCTGAGACGAACCCGTATAAACATTCAAACATGATAACACCAAGGCTCCACCAGTCGCATGAGTACGAATAGCCATTTCCACGTATGACTTCAGGTGACACTAAACGATGCCAAAATATTACAGGTCTGTGAACCTCTGAGGGCTTGGCTGATATAACTTATTGACGCACTGTACGAATTTGTTCCGCAGCTGCGATGACATCAGTGCACACCAGCAATTGCAACGTGAACACATACACAGAATATGCGAGCTGCAGACCATCATGAACGGTTACGTTGTGGTTGCTGGCAGAGATTAATTTACAAACTTTTCTTCGGTTCTTTTCACGCCAGGTGAACACGCCACCTTCTCCTTCTCCACCGCCCATGAGTAATTCTACCTGCTTGCGATCCATCCGTCTAGTCCTTCTGCCATCATCAATGCCGTTAGAATCTTCCAGGTCGACCCCATGTTTGTGCAATAACTGCAAGCGTTGCTGCTCGTAGTCTTATCCAATGTTATTTCAAGTACAACAGCTGAGAAGAAGATACGCACATGACGTATCGTGAGCCCAATGAAGATCTGTCCTGTTGGTGGGAATTGATAATATGGTAAGTTAGAAATATTTAAAGTTACAGCCACTAACGCAAGTCCGAAATCACTAAGTTTGATATGCCCTTCTGGATCAAACAAGAAATTCTGAAAGGAAATTAAGTGGAGCCTGTTAATGTCCCTGGAATGGAACCTACATCAGGCTTGATGTCACGGTGGATAAAGCCAAGTTTATGACAGGATTCAATGGCAAGGATCATCTAGAAAGGCAGGAGGGGGGATTGAGCGAAGCTACAGATACCAGAAGTCACGAGAATAAATATTACCAACCTCAGCGATATAGAAGCGAGTGAAATCTTCCTCAAAAACATCCCGCTCTATCAAGAGATTGAGGAGATCTCCGCCGCCCATGTATTCCAGGACCTAGGCCGAGAAGAAATGAAATCAAAATGAAATCAGAACCGTGTGTAGCACAGATTGAAAATAACCGACCAGATAGAGGTTATCGCGATCTTGGAAGCTGTAGTATAGCCTTACTATCCACTCTCCACTCCTAGGAGAATTTACAAGGGACGCTGACTTGAGGACGTCGCGTTCTGCACGGACATGCCCTTCTTGACCTTTGCGCAACATATCCGATTTCCGTAACTAATGATTCCTCGGTGTTTAAAGATCGAGCGGTTACGGGGATAGATGAGGATAAAGACTGTCACCTGTTTCATGGCATACAAACTGCCGGTTGATTTCTCTCTCACCAGCGATACGACCCCGAATGCACCTACAAAAGAGTTAGCTACCAAAAACCTTCAAGGAAAATTTATAGACCATGTCCGATTGTCTTGAGCTTCACGAAGGCACTAACATCCACTTTACGCCTACGCTCCCGGAGGTAGTCGGTCTCATTCTGTCGCCAGCGAGCACGTAAATTCTCCTTTTGGCCCTGACTAAGTTGCATTTCCATCATGTCTTTCTCCATTGCAAGTCTTCTCTGCTCGCGAGACGGGGGGTGCCGAAGCAGAGGAAAATAGAGGTTTTCGAAATAAATACGGGCAGAGACAGCCTTGTCCAAAGTTGCTAAAGAGGGTATAATTGTCCGTGGAGAAGCAGATGACTCTGGCTCGTTGGCGAACTCCGACGTTCGATCCAGATCAATCTCTTGAACTTCGGGATGAGAGGTCAAACCTCCACCCCATCTGATGGTAGAGTTTCCCGGACGCCCAGGAAGACCGTCCATATGGGAGGGGGTGAGAATTACATTCTCGCGAGCAGCAGTTGTAATCGTTGAAGATGTGGTGGTGGTACTCATACCGTTCACGACACGAAGTGGACCGTATGCCGACTCATCCAACTGAGAAGGATTGAGGGCATTAACAACCTCGTTGATAGCTTTTGCTTGGTTGGTCTGTCGAATACGATTCTTAATGGGGTTTGCCCAGCGTGGGTCTATAGACTATGTAAAAAAATAACCATGAACGCGGAACGGGTAAAACCCTGACCTCCCAGCTTTCCTAAACCATCAGGACCCCATCTTGTAAGAAGGGCCTCGAGCTGGTCAGCATCAGATGCGTGAACAAGATGCCTGAAGCCCAAATAACATGGGAAAAACATAGATTGTGAAGCGATTCAAATCATCATGAGCTACGTACGCATTTAGGTCGCAACGAGGACGTACACAAAGCCTGTGGGCTTAGAGACCATGTCCTTACTGATTCTACGACCCTTTCGTGTAGAAACAGCTGGAGCAACAGGCCTAGTTGAAGACGGACTGATATCTTCGTAACGAGGACCAGCGATAACAGGATCAGGAGGAGGAGGTTGAGGTCGAGAACCCCAGATTAAACTTGAAGGAGAAGGAGTAGGTATCATTGCAAGAAGATCATAAAAGCCTTTGTGTAGAAGAGTTCCGGATGGAATACTGGAAGTTGGTTCATCGTATACTTCTTGCAGTTGTGGTGCGACGAATGAAGGGTATGGGTAAGGAGACAAATAATGATGTATATCTGCATGTGCGTAAGGACTTGGTCTAGCACCGATAGGACGAGGAGGAGGAGAGGGTAACGGACGACGCTGAGGAGAAGACTGCATAATAACAAGAGTTAGATCTAGTTAGCAGTAAATACAGAGGAGAACAGAAGAGGTAATGTCATTTCGGAATTAAATAATGACATTATGAAATATGATATAACGCCACGTGGGAAAATTAAATGTTAGCTATGTCTTATACTTTTCCACCTGCTCGCTACCAGCTTGAGTTGCTGGCTGTTGCTGGTCATTTAATGGTCTTTTTGACCCAGTAACCTGGCCTGCCAGTTAACATGGCATTTATCATTTCACAGATCGCTGCTTGGATCTTGAAACTGATCAGTGAAAATGAATTTGCCCGATACCTCCATGACTACCTCATTCATATCGAGATTCCCCCTCTTAATTTACTCTCAAGTATACAGAAGTGCCGATCATTCGTAATGACACCCCTTGGGTCGTTCATGCAGGAGCTATATCCAAAATAGTCCTGGTGCGGCCCAGCAGTTAGTGTGTGTACGTGTTCAGCTTCCTCATGCGTTTCCAAGCAAGCGAAGAAACACGCTGTTCTGACTCAGCGATGGCCTCCAGGTAAAAATGAATACAGATCGATGACTCTTGCTGCTTTTCGCCCGACGGACACGAGGCTTCCCTGCAGATTCCGTAATAGCAATGCAACCCACGCGTGGCGCCCGAAATGTCAAAAATGATACTATCTCATTGGATCTCCGGCCAAAGCCCCAAAGGCCCTATGAAAGGTTCTTCGACTCGTTCGCCAAACTTGGCAATAATAAGCTTTCGTTTATATTTTGCTCCGCTGTCCAACTCTTGTCTTGCGCACATACATCTCAAGTGATCTGTGCGTAGACCGCAAGCTTGTGCTGATTCGCGTGTCCCTCAACCCTTTTTCACCTACATCCGGCCGCGTGCATCCTGGCTGACGGTGCATGCTGTTCGGCCTGTGCACCTGGCCCTGATTGCCTGAACATCCTCGCCGTCTGTACCCTTGCCTCGAGTAACCACTCAGCGCGGTGCGCTCTCCCGCGTGTTTGCTCGTACTTAAGTCGAGGCGAATCATCACTTCGCCTCACCTAATATTCCTTCCTTCCTTATAACTATCTGCTTTCACTAATATGTCGAGCACGGGTCCTGACCGATATTACGGTAGTCTCAACAAAACACTTAGAAGCTCCCCAGGGGAGTCCCAGGGCAATGTATTTTTCCAGACGGGACAGGGTGGGCGAACTGTGCTCCCTCCTCTTTCTTCAGCTTTTCCAACCTCACGTTTTCCAGGTCTGTTATTCCATGTAGTGTCTAAAGCAACACTCAATTTGCTAGCTTCTCATTGTGTACAGTGCCCGGATGTTCTAATCAGTACACACCCCGTTCATCTCCAGCAAAATTCGAGATAAATCCGCAACTCTTCCATCCATCATGGAGTCGTAAGTCACATTGTACTCATAAAATCAAGGATCTTCCGCTATCTCATTTCTGCTTATTATTAGCGCCTCCTTCATTTCCCAATTATGAAACTCAGGAGCGGTACTCTCAACCCCAATACACCAACTACTATGCTTCTTCTTCTCGTACCCCTCCTCCGATCTCCGGTATTCAACATGACCCCCACCGAAAATTGCCTCGTTTAGCCACGAACCCGGGATGTTACACACCATCACATATTCCTTCCTCTAATTATACCACCTCTGGAACTGTACATTCCCCGGCCTCTTACCAACCCGAGTACGACTATTCAACTTCCAGTCATCATGGCTACCATAATATGCACTCGCAAGAGTATGAAGACCCCTACGTTCCTTCCATGAATCCACATGGACATATGACCACATACGAAGGATTGGACGGGCATCGGAGCAACCATGGCCATCGCCCTTCCCCTCCCCCAAGCAAAAGCTCCTCCCAGCCACTGTCAATTTCACCAACTGATGACTCAACGGTTAAAAAAAAACGCAAGCGTGCTGATCCGGCCCAGCTGAAGGTCTTGAATGAAACTTACAATCGAACCGCCTTTCCGTCAACAGAAGAGCGACTTGAATTGGCCAAGGCTCTTGATATGACTCCTCGAAGTGTTCAGATTTGGTGTGTATTGTGTAATATAGTACAAGTCACATGTCTAAGATTTTATTCGCTAAAGGTTTCAGAACAAGAGACAGTCTATGAGGCAGACCAACCGTCAAACTTCAGCTGCGAGCTCAAGTGCTCAGCCATATACTATGGCAAGCCAGGATAACGTGATGGAAGACCTAGTCGAACCCTACGGCGGATCAATGGTCTCCAATGAAATGGCCTATGCACAAAAGCATTCCCCTGACGCTTCGCGTTCTCACCACTCTGCATCCCGCCGTCGTAATCAAGAAGAGGCTGTTGATCCACGCAACTTGAAATGGTCGTCTCGTGGGTATTGAGATAGATGTCATCCTGCGCATTTTTTAGCTATTATCCGCTCCTTCACTGCATTCTCTTGATTATTATACATAGACGTGCGATTGGCCTCTCAATTTACTTATACCCGCTCAACAATTGCTCATTAATTCTATTATGTACAACGATAGTGCTTCGACTGGAACCGATCTACTTTACACATTTGAGGATAGTACATATATTAGATATCTATCTTATTTACCAAGGCACCGTCACCAGTGCATCACAACGTATTTCATGTATATATGTTTCTTGGACCGAGTAGTCGTTAGCTCGTCGTAAGGTTGTCTTGACGACTTGTCCTTGAACAATAACGAAGGCCTTAATGCGCTGCAAAGGAGAAGGAGACCAATCTAATTATTACATCGTACACGCTGTCAAGCAACGATGAGCATGAGATCTGTCGATAAAATTAAAATCATATCGGCTAGCATTTAAAATAACATTGAGGAATGGGGGAAGGAAAAAGGATTAATGCGGGCGAAGAACACACACATAGTTCACGTCATTGGGAGATCTATCGATAAAGATTAAATAGAAGTCCCTGTAGTTAAGATGCTTTGTGATTCACTTTTTATTAATACTTCGATCTTGAACGTCATCTTATCAATTTCCGCGACTTGACAAATGATTTGATGGTTAGCTAAGCATAGGAGTCGAGATGGCGATTGCTGGGCAGCGACAGTAGCAAGAGGTCGTATGAGCCAATTTTTTAAGCCAAGACTGACAGACAGACAAAAATAAGAGTGTTCATGGGTCACTGCACCCGTCTACAATCCTGGAGTTGACAATGTCATGCCGGTGAGGTCCGCGTCTGTTGGATATCGCGTTACATGCCACTGGCTTCACTGGCGATTTGGCCTCGAACTTGGAAGAGAGTAAACAAGTGGCATATCTGGTACATATAGCAGTCCACAGCAGCGCTATGATAGTGTCTTGCTACATTCGTCACGGTCGACTTGAATCCGTATGAGAATGAGGAAGTTCGAGCCAAGATGACTACTTTTGGTCACTCCCGCCGAAGCTGCTTGGACGTCAGTGGGCGGAACACACAAAAGTTTCTCAGCGACGTACAAATTATTCAGAAGCGTCAGATAGAATCGTTGATACCCAGGGATTATTACTCACCTGGGGAATATCAGTCGTCGACTAATGAGGTGTATTGAAGACTTAAGTGTTGGTTATCAGTGTTCGCCGGATCCTGCGGTCAGTTGTTAGTCCCATAGCCCTATGGTCCACCTTGGCCACCACGCACCGACAACGCAACCCGCTACTTGTAGTCTCCGCTACGGTAGTATGTCCTAGATATAGATAGCGATGGCTCGTTGCAGCTTAGCGCGGTACTGCATCGACATCCAGTCGTTGCCGCGGTAACGCCGAACGCTGGTGTGTTGGCAATCCGGGACAAGAGAACCTATGAGATGGAAGTCTCCCTAGGCCTATGTGTTGAAGGTATTTATCAATAACAGAAGTTTTAATGAGTCACACATGCATGAGCGAGTGTCAATGACTGTACATCGATGCTTGGTCAGCGCTCAGCGGTAACATGAATATGGGACGAAGGTACAAACACACTTTTTGAGGTAGCACACTGTACATTGACGTAGCACTAAGTAGGTGGCATTTGAACTTGTGCGATAGGACTTGTATTATTCTGTGCGAATGCTCGAAATTTCAACTCGAACACTCGGAGGAGAAATAGCGGGACGACTCCAATAAGTAATTGCGATTGTCTTCAAAATCGTGGTATCATGGTATCAGTTATGATGCATGATGCAAAGTTTGATGCACTGATGCACTACTTATTGATGCGTGATCTGAGTCGATGCGCGACTCGGACTCAGCTGCAGGCTGGCCCCCCCACAGCTCCCCCCACTGACGTCGACCGTATGATTGAATCATGGGCATTTGCAAGGCAGCAAGGCAGTAGGCGTTGTCGCGTCGGATGTCACGGTTGCAAGGTACTAATTATAATACGCTGTTGACTCAAATTTATGTAAGCACTTAAAGCAGGCCTAAAAGTTATAAGGGGGCTATTGCGCAACAATTTAACTGAACAACATGCTACGCGTTTATATCCGCATTCTACAACATAATTGGCTATTGCAATTGCTAGCTACGTGTAAAGTATTCTATGTAAGGAAGAGGAGTCTAATCTATTATCTAAATCTATACCCTAGTGCTTGGCATCCCAAATTCGGCCGATCGTATACATGCGCAGCAAGAAAACGGACCAGTAAGCTCTAGTTGTCACACATATGGCACACTTCACGGGTCGATATCGCTGTCTGTATCTTCAGGTTTGGGTCCCCCTTCCGTCAACCACTGCAGCTTCCGCAGCCTCCTTCGCTCTTCCTGCGCCTTCAGTTGATTACGAGTCAACTTCTTCCTCTTTTTCATTGGTAGCTTCACTTGACCTCCATCTTCTGCTCCACTGGGGATAGGCGTGCCGGTCCTCGAGGCTACAGGAGTCTGGAACCTCGACCTGACTGGTGTATTAGTTCCGCTTCCTTTCGGGGACTGACTGTTCAAAAAAGCGTCTTCTACAACTGCGGTTTTTCCTTGATGTGTCATACGACCTCCTTCAATGTTCCAGATTTCTGGACCTGGAGTTGAGAAGTAGGTAAGCCGTTCAGAAGCTGAGGGATGAAGAATTTACTAACACAGTGCAGAGACGAATTCACTGTTATGAGATATTATGACCTACAGAATGAATCAGTATGGTGGAGTACTACTGGTAGGCTGAAAACATACCACAGCACCACTCCATTCTCTGATAGCCACAGCCAGGCCACCAAGAGCTTCACGATCAAGGAAATTACTAGGCTCATCCAGTATGCAGATCTGGTTCAATAATCAGTGAATATTATTTTTGGGGAGGGTGCACATACTTGTGGGTTATTCCACAAACAAGCCGCGAGAACAAGCTTGATTTTCTGGCCTAAGTCGCGTAGTCAGTGGGTAGACCAAGATGCAATCAGTGATATCGACGCACCTCCAGATAAGCCTGATATCTCGTTGTACTGAGCGATGTCTCCATCAAGCCCGATTTGTTCTAAGTGTTTGCGAACAAGGTGGGCAGATGTATCGCGGGAGCCCGCGCCATCCCGAGAAGATTCAAGATCATCAAATTGCTGGACAACCTTTGTAAAGCCCTTCGACAACAGATCCTCTCGTCCAACCCAAGTGTTGTACTTGTGATCGAGACCTCTCCACTTGACTTCATACTGGAATGATTTTTTGAGCTTTTGTCGACCCATAACAAGCTACATTATAGCTGAGCTTCTCGTTATCATACATTGGGGATAGATTGAACCAACCTCCAATTTTCGCTTGCTTCCGTCTTTGCCCACCCAATCCATGTCGAAGATGGCTCGTTCTTCTGGAGTCAAAACACGGGTCGCCTTTTCAAGCAGCTCGCCTACAAGTATGGTTATCAGAAGCGTAAACTTGGCTAACATACAAACGTACGATCGTGGCCATCCTGAAAGCGCCACTGGATATATCCAATAGGGGTCTTTTCTAGGTGACGTTCTACCAGCAGAATTTGATGAGCGTTCCACTTACATAACATAAGCATACTATACCTATATGATGTGTGGCATGTTGCGAAACATATCCGACTCGTAAAGCAGGGTGTTTATAGACGGTACCTTCTTGGGGAGGCGACTCTCCCTGTGATCAGCAAATCAGTTTTATTGTTTGGAAGGATAAGATGGTGCTAGGCATGCCGTCAATAGCTTGATTAATGTTGATTTTCCCGCACCATTTGGTCCGATAACACCAACCCGACTAGAGGCTTGAGTAAGCTATGTGTCAATTGAGAGTGTAGTTCAACGCACCTCGATAATGAAAGGGCACAGCTAATGTTATACAAACTAGGAGTATCCCTTCCAGGGTAAGTGAATGTGCAATCAGACAGTTTAAGAATAGAGCGCGTGTTGCTACGAACGCCCATAAGGGAGCCCGGTGGCGGGAAAGAGAATTTTACAGAAGTAGCGGCCAGTGTATAATACGACTGCGCTTCCGGGTGTTTAGAAACAAAGGAGGACAGATTCCCAGGGTAGTAAACGAGCTAGGAGAATTGCCGTAAGCAGAGAACTCAGAGGAGGGAAGACGACGTACTTTCTTGCTTTCGTAGTGTATGATATCTGTTGTTACAGTGTCCAAAAAGCTAGTGGATGACCAATCAGAACTGTGCAGAACAAGGTGTAAGGATCTCACCCAGAGTCATGACTAACTATCAAGCAAGTCACATTTTTATGGGCAATCAGATATTGCTCCAGCCATACTACAGATGCACGATCTAACTACAAAAAGGTGTCAGTTGTGATGAGGTTACTCAGAAGGGTACAGCGCACTTACATGATTCGTAGGCTAGAAATAGGCAAATTTGTTGAGCAGCTATATCAACTAGAAAATAAATCGCACCTCATCAAGAAGTAGCAAGTCAGCGTTGTATAGCATTGCTCGAGCCAGCTCAAGTTTCATCTTCCATCCACCTGACAAACCGCCAACAATCTCGGATTGTCGTGCATCATCGAATCCGACCTCCGTAAGCTGGTCGCGAATTTTTGATCTAGAGACATTCACCAGAGCATTGTCTAAATAAAAAGTTTACAGTCACAACCGCAAAAGTCGACACTGCGAGTTCTTACCTGCAGCGATGAAGTCGAGTACTGACAGCGATCCATCCTCTCCTTGAAGAGAATGTTCCACCATGACACATCGGAGTTGGTCCTGAGAGGGAAAGTTTTCTACTTTACCATCCCGTAATTGGCGCATGAGAGTTGATTTTCCAGACCCGTTGGACCCCAGAATACCATATCGACGACCTCGGACAAGGCGAAGAGTTGTGTGTGAAAGGAGCAGAAGGGCTCCATACGCCAATGAAAAGAGTGTGTCACACAGAAGTTCGTCGCCGTCTGGGGTATCTCCTCCAGAACCATATTTAGCCTAGGGACAAATAAGATCGGGGAAGTACACGGAGCCCTTCCAGCCTACCTGGTCTAAAGCATGGTAATGTGATCGCACCGTCTCTGCGAAAGTAGTACTGGTGCTTGCGTCGGTCCAGATAGCTAGATAAATACCAATGCAGCGGTTCCAAGTCGCTTTGTCATCAAATTTTCGCGCATGCACTAGATCAGCTACCAAGGCTGCCTGGAATTCTAGAGATCTGCCAAGCAGATCAGTATGGGAACCATTGGGGATAGCGGAAGCGGCTAGATTGGCGGGAAGAAGGATACGCAGAGCAGCGAGTGCTTCAGATGTCTCCCGCTCGAAGTCTCGAGGCACGACAGGAGGTCCCTCAGATGAGGCCCCAGATTTGAGCAAGGTGTTCAGCGCTGCATCACCAAAAGCACGAACCTGTGAGGAGAAAAGGCATCAAAAACCATACAATACGAAAAAGCAATAGGGCGAACTTCAGGAAAAGCTGCACCAGTTGCTATTTTTCGAACACCATCTAAGAGGGGGCTGAGGTAAGTTGCAGCGACAATAGGATCGCGCACAAGTTTGACAAGATTGTCAATAACCACAACTGAGCGGCGTTGGACTTCCATGCTTCTATCGTTGAGAGCCCGGATCAGAAGGGGCACTAAAACAGCGAGAGCAGGAGCTGTAACTTCTGCCACAAATGTGGTTGATGAGAGCGCTTTGATACAAGCGGGAACAGAATCGGGGTTGGCCATGCATTGCACAAGGACAGGGATGTGGGGAGCAACGTCGGGATTGGCGAGTGTCGTGCACAGAGATGTGGCACACTTTATTGCAGCGGTGGAAACCTAATTCAAACCAACAATTAGATAGGCACATGTAAAGTGCAATACATGCATCAACTCACTTCCTGTTTCGTATCATGCATAGCAGACTCCACTTTCGGCAAGAGATTACCTAACTCTGCAGCAACAGCATCTTTCGCGGTGGCGACGAAACTCCTGAAAGCATCAAGAACACCGATTTTAGTCCGCCATTTACCAGCTTCTAAGATGTTCTCAAGGTGCTTGAACACGACTCGGGTTGATTCCGGAGGAAACAATTTTAAGATGGATTTGACGGCGGAGGTAGCTGCAGATCGAACGACTTCGCCTTTATCCATATATAATTCAAAGAGAATAGGAAGTGAGGGTAGCAATATCGGCACAATTGCTGCACCCATTATATTGGCCAAGGATTGGAAGGCAATCGCTGCAGACTCGCGTTCAAATCCTGACTTCTTATTGGTTGCGAAGGAATGCAGAGTTTTCAACACTTTGTGATCGCTGCAGTAGTTCTTTAATAACAAGATTATGATCGCATTATAAGCACCGACTTCAAGGATGAAGGGCCAGCCTTGGATACTTCTCGTGCTAGCCTGTCTGCAGCACCTTTGGCATCTGCAAACGGATTTCAGAAGGTGTGAGGGCATATGGAAATATTAACGCGCCTGGTGCAGTGGGTGCAGAGCGTAAGGCCGCAAATAAGGGCGTGAACTGGTCGGAAACGACATCGGGCACTGAGGATGGTGACATGTATGTAAGAAAGGGAAAAGGATGAGGGGGGGAAGATGGCGAAGGAATACCCGCTGCTGGGCGAAAGAGCCTAAGTCGCCAGAAGAAATTTTACACGACCAGTGCAGTGGGCGCACGTGTTGAAGCTTTGAAGAACGATCTTAGATCAAATCGATCAAGTCTTATCTTCAAGTATAAAAACTTGAAACTGCCTCACTTCACGTTCATTTCATTCAGCAGGCAGCGATCACGAGCAGGACCAGCCACCGTATTTACATCGTGTAGTTATCTATTCATCAGGGTAATCCACTTTGTCGTAAAGCCGGAGGACCTCGTTCCAATCTCTCTTGCGCCTTCTTCTGATCGAGAAATATCTCCTAGTACTATCCCATGAACCCTTTACGCGTCCTTTCTCTGTCCCGCCCTGCTCTGCAAAGAATGACTCTGGATTTTCGGGTAACCCGAGTGACTGCACTGCCATGTCCATCACCCGGCTGTGCAGATCTTTTCGTCGGACATGCATCTCCTTCAAGGTCGGCTTACCGACACGCAAAAGACGCAACAGCGTGGTGAAAGCCCGAAAAGAGGACACGACATCCTCCAACCACCGCAATGTCATCCACATGAATGCTGGCACAAGAATGACTGTGAATGGAGCGAAGTGCCATGTAAAGACAACGCTTGTAAACCACACACAGAGACCCGAAATCAGCCCATAGATGAGTTTGTACTGTGCGATTTCATCCCAGGTATCAAAGATAGGACCAGTCTTCTTGAAATTGTGAACAGCAATGAATGTCGTCACAAACACGGGGAGCCAGAGGAATAAACCTGGAAGAGAAATGGAAAAAAGAGCTATTGACCAGATAAGTCTGATAAACAGACGAGAGATGATGATGTGACGAGGTAAAAGTCGTCGTATTCGGTCATCCTTTATACCCCAGCGGATAAGCTGGTCTTGATATGACTACCGCAGCAAGCCGTTAGTAGATGTATGGCGAAAGAGGTGGACTCTTGCCTTCAGATCATGGCATAATTGAGCATGTAGTGGAATGTCCTTCATGAGCTCATTATCATTAGATTCTACATTTACTAAACCTTTCGAGGATTCGGCACGTTTGAATGCTTCGAGGAATGTCCGAGTCGCACGAACATGGTCTCCTAGGCTCATACGCGTGCCAAGTGGAACATATATCGTAGTCGCAAGCTTGGCGGTTCGTATTAAATCCCAGGTGGGCGAATCAAAGGTCCCAGAGCTGATCTTTTCATGTAATCGAGTTGTCAACGAACGGACATTGTCGTATTCAGTGGGAGTTAGAAGTTCTGGGTTATCCTGGGTTCAGAGTAAGAGAAGGGCCACGCTCTAATCTGAGTCGTTAAAAACCTTTGGTGTAAATGTCATAGGTGGATGGAAAGTGACCAGAACATCGGAGCGAAAATATTGCCTGTGCCTGTGTGCGGTTCAAGCTTTGCTACACCGGGGTACAGTAAATTGGTGAAATACATGTAAGTGATTGAACAAGGCAACACAGATATTTCGAACTCGGACTGATGCCGATTTCTGGATAAGACATCCGAAACCAACCGAGCAACTGGACCAAAGACTTCAATGCCTGAATATAGGAGTATAAGATACTGACCTCCGGTCTTGAGGGGAGCGATAGTAGGATGGTATCTGCTCATTCCTTCCGGAAATAAACAGACAGCGTCACCTGTTTCAAGAGCCTTGGCAGAGTCATATTGTCGGAAAGATACGAGCGGTATGACTGACATACCTGCATAAGTTTCAACATTGCATCCGTATTATCCACACTCTCGTCAGGCGAGTCCTTTCTCCGCTTAATGGGAACTGTCCCGGCTGACTCGATCAGCCAGCTCGTAAATGTCTTGTGCCCAAACTGAGTGGCTTTTGCAGTCAAACGTAGCATATTCCGCTTCTTCGACCGAACTTAGTACAGAGACAACTTTATGCAATATTTTGAGTACCTTGGAAGGAATAGACGTCACGAGAAGGCTATTAATAAACTGGTTAAGAAAGAAGAACAATGGATAATAAAGCAGACATGCAGCGCATCTGTCAAGGAATTGCTGTGATTTGCGCATACAATGCTAGAAACAGTGGGTTTTAAAAACTGGCAGAAGACGTAGATAAATGCAGTGGTTACCAAGGTCTCCCATTCAGTGGTATGAGATCTGCATTCTCGACGACTATTGTCCCATAGAATATCTTAAGAACGAATCTGAATAATAGTCTGAGAGAAAAGTCAGCATAAATCTATCCCAGATGGAGGCTCGTGCCTAATGAGAACGTATGACCATGGGGTCGGTGTTCCCTGGGATTCGTACATGACAGAAATGCGTGATGACTAAGCCACTTTTTTGCGGCTCATTCTTGGATCTGGGTCTGTCAGTGTTATCAGCTCTCAGTCTCCCTGATACACAATGGATGATGCACTAGCTAAAATCCGACCACATACATCCTCTTCACTTCCTCACCAAAGATCTCCAGCAAACCTCCTGGTAGCTATCGAATCCACGTTTCACGAACAGTCCACCGAAGCATCTCCAACTGCATATTTTGCCGCCCTTTTAACCACCCTCGACGCAACTATTCAAAAGAAAGATGTTGCTCTTGGTGACGGCGATGTCTTGCCTGCGGAACTCTACCTTTTGGCATTGATTGTACCTTTCGTGGCTATTCCAATAATTCAGACCAATCTGAAAACTATCCTGTCCTTGACTGGACCGCTCTTTCCTTCACTGATTCCACATGCTCCTGCACTACGTTCCCAACTGGCGTTATATCATGTCATTTTTCAATCGCTAGACCGATCTCAGCTAGGGACTCCAGGAATCCGTCAGTCCTTTGCGTCCATTTTACAACTATGTGTAGATCCAAGGCCAAAAGTGCGTAAGAAGGCTGCCAATGTTGTGCAGGAGGTGCTTTCAAGACCTCCTGTACCGTTGGCTAGACATCCATACGCGGAGGCGGTAGCAGATTGGGTAAAGTCTACATTGTTAATAGTGAATTCTGGACCTCTGCCTCGAGCAAAGACCTCTGAGCTCTCGGGTACAGAAATAGCCATACATGTTCTTGCGTTTCTACGGCCGGTGATTTCTCATCTTCCACCCCCTGTCAGTCATTAAACTTCATCCGACGACTAAATTTTATATCTCATGTGGTTGGCAGGTCATTCCATCTCTCGTAAATATGTTTCTCGTGCTCCCCCGTCTGGGCAATATATATCTTTCACAGTCTTCGTATTCAATCATGTCTGACTTGTTCTCTCTGTCACCGGAGGATGATTCAAGTCAGGTCAATGCCCAGCTTCCAGATACCCTTGCAGTGATCTTATCGTCATCGCCATCAAAAGTTGACTCCACGTTATCGCCAGCTTGGGTCCAAGTTCTTGGCAATGTGATGCTTGCATACTCTGCTGTTGACGCGGACTCATGCGCAAACGAAATTGGGAAAGTGTGGAGAGCTGTCTGGCCTTTCTTAGAGTCCAAAGACTCTGCGACAAGGAAAGCCGCAGCACTGTCTCTTGCTGCCCTGTGCCGTTGTTTCACTTTTTCTTTGATCGCTGCAGCGTGTAGCGAGGAAGCTTCAGGATCGACGCTTGCCAACATCGTCGCCCGAACCACGAAGGCATTGCATTCCATTGCTTTCGCTCAATCCATGCCCCAGCTTCTCTCCGTCGTATCCTCGTTGATCACGGGCCTTCAGCATAAAGTTGGATCCAAAACATCCTCAACTGCTGCAGAACGTCTTCTCCTCCCTGTTGTTGAATACGTGGCGGAGCTGCGCATTCAAAAGAGGTTTGAATATAAAGAAGATGCCGATGCTGTACTGGCTACTGCGATGCGAGTGCTGGGCCCCGAGGTCCTCTTGAGTATCCTTCCGCTCAACCTAGAGCCTTCTGACCGGTACGAAACTAAATCTGGTGAAACCAACTGCTAATCATGCGGATTAATTAGTCAGAGTGGTCGAGAGCCACGGGCATTTTTACTGCCAATGTTATCACAGCCTCATCCGTCCCCTCTACGTCACTTCGTAATCTACTTTGTGCCCTTGAGTGAGCGTATGTTCGATCTCCAACAACGCGCGGAGACCGAGGGGCGACAA
Source organism: Tricholoma sp. MG99 (assembly GCA_003521275.1). Lineage (NCBI taxonomy): Eukaryota > Fungi > Basidiomycota > Agaricomycetes > Agaricales > Tricholomataceae > Tricholoma > Tricholoma sp. MG99. Next base: position 10,595 of record QOVE01008147.1, on the reverse strand, counting down.
TCCGAAGCGAAAGTTTGGAGTGTTCTCGTGGGTCAAGTATGGTCTGGACTTGTTGGATACTGTTGGAAAGCACCCGATCTGAAAGAGGTCGAGACCATCCGAACAGTTTTCCATAGCAGTTGCTGATTTCGTTTATCACAGGCTTTAAATCCGTCTTTCTCTCAACTTCTCTCTCAGTTATTGTATAGCCAGCCAGATCTTCGCCCTGCTGTCCTGAAAGCACTCAAGGTTATGGTTGATTCCAATGTTGCTGCAGCTACCCAAGGACCTGACAGCATGGCGAGCTCTGGTTCCCTTACCTCCGCAGAAGCTGCTATCAATGTTGAATACCTACGCACCCAAGTTGAGAGCTGGCTCGCTGTCCTTTTTAATGTCTTCGGCAGTGTTAGCCGAGATGGACAAGCAATGGTTGGAGATGTCATTAGCTCATGGGCTTCGATCGCTGGTGAACAGGTGTGTTGAACAGCCTTTCGTCTTCACCATCCCTCATTCTTGTACAGGAGATCGCCAAGGCATTTGAAAAAGTCACAACACTTTTCAAGGATAATCTGACAAATGTATCTCCAGTGACTCAAGACGACAAACAAACAGGCAGAGTACCCACAACAGCCCAAGATATTCTGCTCCTTCTACTGCCCCGTCTTTCTCCCTCAGCCTCTTCCGCCCTTTTCGAGCTCTGTCTTACCAATGATGTTCTTGGAGGGAAGGATGGCGGCTTACAAAAGCGCGGATATAAGATTTTGACAAAACTGGTAGAGAGCAAGAAAGTGGTGACTGATCCAGAGGTCATTCTTCGCCAGCTTGAGGAGTTTGTGCAGAACTTAGCACCTGCTGCAAAGAAGGTTAGTGATCTAGACCTGTTGCAATCATTTTAGTCAACCCTGACGATGCCATAGGACCGGTTCACGCTTTTAGCTTTGCTCGTACCCTCGATCTCCTCCTCAGCCATGCATATTATACCATCACTTATTCCGGAAGCCGTGCTAGGAACAAAGGAGCCATCCGAAAAAACCCGGAATTCTGCTTTCGAGCTCATAGTATGCATGGGTAAGAAAATGAGTGAAGGAGGAGTTGTCAAAAGGAGCTTAATTGATGGCATGGACGAAGACGGTGTTGGTGGTGGCGACGGTAAGTCTTTTCGTTGTATATGTCCCGTCGTCTATTGATCGTCTCCAGCGGCTGCAACGGTGGAGGAGTTTATGACAATGGTTGCGGGTGGTCTTGCTGGCGCGAGCCCCCACATGATAAGTGCAACTGTCACTGCGATTTCCCGCCTCGTCTTCGAATTCAAAGGCCAGTTTTCCCACATTGTGTAGGCTCACGCAAATGATTTCTTCTCGACTTGCTGTTACAGATGCTATCTCTCCCAAAATGCACACGGAAATTTTAACAACGATGCTTGTATTCTTGTCATCAACAAACCGAGAGATCGTCAAATCTATCCTCGGATTTGTCAAGCTTGTCATTCATACTCTTCCTATAGACCTAATCGAGCCACATCTCAAGGAACTTATTCCGAACTTGTTAGCTCGCTCCCATGATCACAAAAATCATTTCAAAGTGAAAGTCCGGCATATCTTCGAGCGTATTCTGAGGCGGTTTGCGTGGGACAAGATATATTCGTATGCGGGTGAAGAAGAAGCTGCCAAAGTCCTGGTGAATATCAAAAAGCGTAAGGATCGCGCTAAACGAAAGAAGGCAAATCAGAACGAAGATGATGACGATGAAGAGGTGAAGTTTTTTCACACCTTGCTAGTTTCGACGATTGATGTTCGCTTCTTAGGCTCCCATAGCCAAGGTCGCTACTGGTGATGCTTTCGAGGATATATTGTACGGGAGTGAGAGCGAATTGGATGGTAGTGAGGATGATGCAGCTACGGAGGCTCCTCGTCCAAAGAGAAGCACTTTGAAACATGAGGCCCGTCTGCGACTAGACGACGACGAACCTATGGATCTACTCCAAGGGGCGGCGTCTCGTATCACTAGTCTGTGTCATTCTGCAGTGGAGACACTGCTTGTTTTACTGATCATTTGTAGGTGCTGGTTCAAATCGCCGTCGCAAGCCAGGTCAAGAGGCTCACCATTTCAAGACTGATGGTGATACAGGCAAAATGATCATTGATAGTCAAGAAGAGGCCGAAAACGAAGATGCCGCGATGACAGATGTAGGAGGCGCAGCCTACAAAGAAAGCATCACATCCGTGGATGGGTTCACTCGGGGACCAAATGGCCGCATCAAGTTCAACAAGAATACAAAAAAACGACGACGAGAAATGGATGTTATAGAAGACGAGGTAATGGCGGATGGAGACAGCGCTGTCGTCAAGCCCAACAGGAATGACCGGAAAACTGATGTTCAACTGGGCCATGAGTTCAAAGCCAAGGTACGCTCCTATTGTACATTTGCACCTATCCTTCATTTCACCTCCTTTAATTAATAGAGGGCAGGGGGAGATATAAACAAGGGAGGTATGGATCCTTACGCATATATGCCGTTGTCGCAAGCCGCCAAGAAAGGTGCTCGGGGAAAGCGTAGCCACATTGGCATTGCTGGCAAGCGTTGATCTATGTAGTATACAATGTTCGCTGCAATTTACACCATTACCCATACAATAACTGGTCATGGGGTGCACCGAAAAGGCCTTGCCAGCTGCGTGGTTGTGTCCAATGCTCCAATGAGTCGAGACCCACAACTCTAGCCACAGCCGCCGCAAACAGTCCGGCGTCTGTCCTATTATCACCTTCCAGAACAAATTGCAATAGCGATGCTGTTGGCACCGGCCATTGAGGGGGAAGGGAATTCAGAATACGCCGCGTGAGCCCACCTCCAGGAATAAAGGGAATTGAGGTGTCCTGTACACCATCGTGCGGAGACGAGAGGATAGGGGATGTATATGAAGGTATCGAGGTCAGAGCATGCAATGGCGTCCTGGCCAACGGGGGACTGTTCGGTGGAAGTATGTGATATGTCGGCGTGCTAGAGAAACCCAGGTGGTATGATAGAAAATAATTCCGCAGATAGGACTTACAACATTTGAGCGTCAGTTCTATTTGACAGATCCACTCCTGATATGAAGAGGACAGCTCCCAACGACGAGTTTTTGATGAAGTTCAGAAGAGCGACTACAAAGTCTTGTTTTCGGGACTGACCATTGATATGATATGTCAGTGTCGCTCTCAGGGTATTGATAAAAGCCGACCTTCAAGACAGGAGACCTCTGTTGCATGACAAGTAGGTTTTCATCAGCTTTACCATAGACTTTCGAACTCTACGTGAGTGAGATCGAGAACATGACAGATCCTAGATGCGTACGCTCAAGCGGCGTGGTGATTCCGTCACCGTCCTCCCTCCCGCCTACCACTGGAACAAAGAATGCTGGATTGAAGATTGCAATGCGGTGAAGCGAAAGGGATGCGATGAGTAGGTCTGCCGCGAGTTGGGAGAGATTCGCAACTGAAACTATGGGCTATTGGACGAGGTTATTAATTAGAGAATTTGATAGAAAACACTAGGGAGGCACGGACGACGATGAGCGTCTTCCCAGTGAGGTCCAGTTCTGATGAGCTATAAACGAAGCGATCCATCACAGTATATAAAGGGCGGAGCGGTAGTTGTATCAATGTATGTTACGCGTACTTAGATCTGGACTCAGGTCAGAGCCAGATCAGGCGGAGTCAGGGGAGTCGTCTCACACAACTTCGAATTCACGCTAGCTTAGAAGTACATGTAGAGCATGTTAAAAAGTATATGCATTTATTGTCGTGCTATTGTTTCAGCTTTGCGACAAGTTCTGGAACAGCTTCGAAAAGATCTGCAACAAGGCCAACATCCGCCACCTGAAAAATGGGTGCATCTGGGTCCTACACGCAAATGATCAAGACAAGTTCTCTACCATAAGCTCAGAATCCAAAATTACCTTATTAACAGCAACAATAAGCTTAGAATCTTTCATGCCGGCCAAGTGTTGGATGGCTCCGGATATACCCAAAGCCATGTACAACTCGGGAGCGACAACTTTGCCGGTCTGTCCAACCTGCAATGAGTTGTCTGCATATCCAGCATCTACAGCGGCACGCGACGCCCCTACGGCAGCACCGAGTACATCGGCAAGAGGGTACAAGGTGGCAGCGAATGTCTCTGCGTTCTTCAAGGCACGCCCACCAGAAACAACACGACTAGCGACACCTAGATCTGGGCGGTCAGACTTGGTAAGGAATGTGTTTATGTGTTGCGTTGGTGGGTCTGCGACGTCCACAGGATCCAGCGAACTTGCCTCAACTTCTGGGCCGTCTTGTGAGGCAGCAGGAAAGGCTGTTGGTCTTACGGTGAAAAACTTGATTGGAATAGACGATGGTGCACGGACGGTGGCAATAGCGTTCCCAGCATAAATAGGACGGGTGAAAGTGGTAGCATGAGAAGCGGAATCATGCTCCACTGAAGTAACATCAGAAATGGCTGGCGCGTCGAGCCTTGCAGCAATGCGGGGCAAAAGCGATTTCGCAAAAGACGAAGTAGCAGATACAACATGGGTAAAGGGTGGTGCATTTGAGAGCAAGCGTTCTATAAGAGGCGATACAGTTTCTGGTAGTAACTTGGAGTATTGTGGCGATGTAGAATGCAGAATGGACGACAGGCCCTTTAATCTGGAGAGGCGGTTAACATGGTGAGATGGATACAAGAAAAAAGTAAACTTTTTGGCCTTGCCCACGACATCTTGAACATGTTCCTGTGAACCAATAACAAGACCAGTCACTTTACCTCCCAGCTGTTGTGCAGCGGTGAGGGCTGATAATGAGGCAGAATCGAGTACACCTTGGTTATGTTCAAGGAAGACCAAGGCATGTGGAGAAGAAGAAGCAGTAGCATAAGAGCGAACTGGAAGGAATCGTCGGAGCAGACGTCGAGCTAACATCGGATTCGGAGTGAAATGAAAGCCGTTCCGTTTAACGAGTATTTGCTGTCATGTGATTTCTTACTTTCACTCCTTACCCCCGGCCATGTCTTTCCAGGGCCTCATATCTGGAGCTGATTGTGCTACTCCATCTAATCCTCTATCCCAGGTTCTTAAGCACACAGAGGGAGATCGTAGTCTACAGCAAGTAAGCAACCATTGCAAGCTCTGCAAAGAGACCCGATTCACGGTTGTGTATAGGACAGAACTGCAGGTTCCTCCTCAAGGGTGTGTAGATAGCTTCTTCTTCTTTCTTTCACTCTCAACCCAAATTCAGCTTCATAACCTTCCTGGAATCTCGGTACCGGCCACTAACCCCCAAGATATTGACCTCGCACGCCAGTTCTTCTCATCTAATCCGAGATGGCCTGTCCAATATCTACCAGCCTCAGAATTACCAAGGATGAAAGAAATGATTGATGATAGGCATGACCTGCATGAGGCTTGGAACATCGAGCAGCAAAGGAACATGGGCGGACTTGGCGAACCAGTCCAATGGGCTGCTGAATTTGACCTCCATCATTCATCATCGAACTCTTTGTCTACGCAGACGACAAACGCACACAGAGCTTCTTATATGCCTCCTATCGGCGCTATTAGTGGTCAACCGATGTCTATGGGCATGTATGGGATAAACCCACCTCCCAACTTCTATCAAAGCAACTTTGCGAATAGCAGCACTCTCTTTGAAGGGAAAGGAAAGGGAAAGGAACGCGAGGTCGATTTTGAAGCCGCATTCGCACAAGCAGCTGCTTCCTTATCGCTCACTCAAACTGGCAACTCAACCAAAGATGACACTGCTGACGTCACCAAACAACTGGATAATTCCCAATCGACAGACGGTGAGACAGAAGATGGCACTGAGTTTCGTCAGTAAGTGTCTTTTCAAGCCCATCTTGAGCAATGTTAAGCACGGTCTAGTATTTGGGACCAACTTCAAAACTCCGATATCCCACCACCGAAAGAAGACATGGCAAAGTGGGAATCAGAATTCAATCAGCTAATGTCCTCCCAGCGTGATGAGATTAATCATGATTACGGAGCGGTGATGCAGGAAACTTGGGAGAACGGCATCAGGACCTTCCCAGGAACTACCATCGAAGGCACGGGTTTGCAATTCGACTCCGAAGGAATACCTATCCTTGGGGATTACTCGTTTGGTAACACGGTCGTGATTGGTCGCTTTTCTGCTGATTGATTTGCACTCTCTTAGAGCGAAATAATAAGTATCTAGAATCAGAGATTTCTCGATCGTTCCTCAGCGACGCCAAGGCATTACTTGACCAGAATGGATCGCTTTCAGAAGCTGCACTTCTCTTAGAGGCTGCCATCCAGAAGGGAGAACTAGGGGAAGGTGGGTACGAGGCCTGGGTACTATTAGGCGAAACGCGAAACATGGACGAACGGGAGGAATTGGGCATGAAAGCACTTATAGAAGGTGTCAGAAGAGCTGAAGAAGCTGGTGTTCCCGGTATCGGCATGCTAGTGAATAACTTCATTGCCAACTCTCTTGACTCTCTGCTCATATGGGTTTTCATAAGTCTCTGGCGATATCTTTCACCAACGAATCCTTTGACAGAGCATCCCATGCTATGCTGCTACGTTGGCTGCAGGCTCGTTTTCCTTCATTGCCCATTCCTGAAGAGACCATCAAAGCCATGTCTACGCACTCCTCTTGGGATACCCATAATCGCATCACTGATCTATTCCTTACCCTTGCTCGTACTCAACATGCCGAAGGCATTATGAATTCAGAAGTGCAGATCGGACTAGGTGTCCTATACTATACTAACGGAGAATACGGCAAAGCAAAAGACTGCTTTGAAAGCGCGTTGGCGGTGAGACCCAAGGTACGTTGCTCGCTATCTAAAATACAACTACACTCATGTGAGAATAGGATTATCTTTTATGGAATCGCCTGGGGTCTTCTCTGTCGAATGGGAACAAGCCAGAAGAAGCACTTGGAGCCTATCAGGAGGCACTCCAGCTGCGGCCAACATATACGCGCGCTATCTATAACGTGGGCGTAGCTTGTATGTGACTCAAGGTTTTATATCGCCATCGAGCTGTAATTGTCTTCCAGGCCTCAACATTGGCGCTTACAAGGAGGCAGCGGAACACTTCCTGAGCGCCTTAGTTTTACAAGAAACCAGCAGTGGGGATACCAGTGACCCACTGTGGTCCACACTTCGACGTGCCCTGTTGTCGATGGTACATTCCGCTATCTAGCCAGGGATGATCTATCATTTCTAACGTCTGGCTGTAGGACCGTCCTGACTTGGCGGAGCTTGCTAAGCCCGAGACTAAAGGCAATATCGATGTCTTCCGGAGGGAGGGGTTTGATTTTTAACTTGAGCTGTCTCAAGCACCAACTATGTAGTAGATGTTTTAATGCGCAGAACAATGCAAAACTTCAGGTACATGCGAGTGACCGCCTGATGATATCTGACACCTGCAGTCTTTGAAAAGAATACCTCATGCCGGCGAAACATCCATCATTCCTGGGTCACTTGAGGTCACCTTAAGGTCCTTGCATGTCTTTACACACCGCGGAGTTCCGTCCCGGCGGCCCGATGATATTCCTGGCTAATTCATTAAAGCCTTTAAAGCGAATCAGCAGTTCATTTTGAGGTTCATATCCTTCCTGTCTCACTTCCTGCTTCATGTCGACTGGAGACGTACAGATGTTGGTATTTAACACCTTTTGTCACTGGCTATCTGACTGATCAGCCCTGTTAAGCCACTCGGTGCCCAATTCGTCGTCGAATGTGATCAAGGGACCATTAAACAGAATATCATGCCAAGTGACTCAGAACAAGACAAGAGGAGGAGCGCAGGCTATGTGTGAGGTGCACGTTTACTTTTGGTCTCAGTTTCCCTGATTCACTTCATTGGGCAGTGTACGCGGTTGGGCTTACTGAAGAAGACATGAACAAGCCACAAGTCATTATCGAAAGCAAATCTACATCCAAGTGCTAAAATTTGTTGACTTTAGATTGGAATTTCCCCTATCTGGTGGGAAGGTACGTCCGAGTCAAGCTTCGGTCCTGATGGAATCAGCTGACACTTGACCTCTCCCAGGAAACCCTTGTAATTCTCATCTGGTAATTCTAAAATCATTCGTATCTGTGTTTTTATACACAAAACTTCGTAGCTCGATCTTGCGAAGCAAGTCAAAGTCGGATGCCAAGAGGAAGACTTAGTTGGCCTTATATTCAATACAATCGGAGTCAGGTACAAACATTGTTTTGTCGGCGTCCGTCCGAGTCTCACACGAGAGCAGTGACGCGATTACGATGGGGACTGATGGTAAATGTAAAAATTCTGTTAGCAACTGTATTCACTTTTGTGTCATGCAGGAATGCGTTACTCGTGAGCAGACCCATCACTATCGCATCCTGATTGCTCAGTTTTTCTTTCTGTATATGATATAGCCTACCTAGCCGCGAAATCATTGCGGATTCTATTGAGTCGGTATGGCTACTCTGACTTCTGTAAACTAGACATTAGTTGCTGATCGAATCTCAAGGTCGTACTAGTAAGTTTGATTCCGATATACCATACCTTGCGTTAACCTCTGCAGGCTCAACATTATGACGGCAACATTTCCATTCCGGGATGCGACAAGAACATGCCAGGTTGCTTTATTGCTGCTGCTCGTCATAATCGGCCGACAATTATAGTCTATGGTGGAACCATTCAAGCAGGAACAAGGCATCTAGGTAAGAGATCGTACATAATATTATTTTATGGTGATATCAAACTATCAGCATCTCAACTAAGATTGTCCCTCCATGGGCTATAAGAAGGGAGGGACCGTGAATATATCAGATGCATTCGAATCATATGGTCTGTACTCCTTGCCCAGTGGGCTCGCCAACTCACCTGATATACATTACTTTCCGATCGAAGGCGCATATGCTGTCGGGACTATCAGTGACGAAGAACGGTTTGATGTCGTGCGACACGCTTGCCCTGGTGCAGGTGCCTGTGGTGGAATGTACACTGCTAACACGATGAGCTCCGCCCTCGAGGTACGCTTCTGCGTTTGAACATTCCCGCAATTGATATATGTGGTGCAGGTCCTTGGAATGTCCCTGCCGTACTCCTCCAGTACTCCCGCAATATTTCCACGTATGTTAACCTCGTTCTTGCTGTCTTATAGAAGCCATGTTGATCTACGTACGGTTAAGAGAAAATGCAGGAGTGCTTTCAGGCTGCCAAATATCTCAGGCATCTGCTTGAATATGATATCAAACCCAAGTTCGGCTATTCATTCTTTTGTCTTATACCCTATGTCATAGTATTTCAGAGATATCCTGACTCGGCAATCCTTCTTAAATGCTATAGTGATCATAACTATCCTAGGAGGTTCGACCAATGCGGTGAGGCGGAGGTGTTGTTTAACGGGGTGTCCCATCAGTTCAATGTCTTTTCTGCAGGTTTTACATCTACTTGCAATGGCCCGCGCAGCAGATATAGAGCTAGTCATTGATGACTTTCAGATGATAGCTGACAAGACCCCATATTTGGCCGACTTGAAGTACGTTCACAACACGTACAGAATGTCTTCATGATTAAATTTGCCCAGGCCGTCGGGACGATATTACATGGAGGATATACATGCGATTGGAGGCATTCCTGCCATCCTCAAATACTTGCTGAACCATACCGACCTCATCGATGGAAGCCAACTCACAGTAACAGGAAAGACGTTGGCAGAAAACCTTGAAGATGTAGCAGAGCTTGAATTCGAAAAACAAGACGTAGTGAGAAGACTGGAGAACCCGATCAAGAAGACTGGCCACTTAACAATCTTGAGAGGCAACCTGGCGCCAGGTACAGCAGTTGCCAAGCTTACCGGGAAGGAAGGATTGCGATTTGAGGTCAGCATTCCAGCATCCTCACATCTCATAGTATCAGCTAGCGCTCACTACGCGATCAGGGGGTTGCAAAGTGCTTCGACAGGTCTGTTTTTGGTTGTTTCCATGACACCGTGCAATACATCTTAGTGCATACCTGTAGTCTCGACGGATTTTACCCTGCTCTTGAATCCGGAGAAATTAAGCCAGGCATGGTCTTGATTTTTAGATACCAAGGACCGAAGGGTGCGCCGGGTATGCCAGAGATGTTAGGTAAAATTTTGGCTATGTGACAGACATGGGATTTACCGCAATGGGGTAGGTCCGACTGGTGCAATCGCAGGAGCTGGTCTTTCTGGGTCCACAGCCTTGATCACTGATGGACGATTTTCTGGTGCAAGCCGAGGGTTTATTATTGGGCATGTTGTACCCGAAGCTCGCGTTGGAGGTCCCATTGCTCTTGTGAAAGATGGCGATAGGATCATTATCGACTCGGAAAGCAGGACCATCAACTGGTTCGTTGATGAAGACGAACAACGCCGACGACGAGAAGATTGGGAATCATCCGATAAGAGAGGTCTCAATGTGAAGCGAGGCATACTTTTAAGATATGCCCGTGATGTTGCAGTAAGCCACTCATTTATCTGTATTCGACATTCACATAATTGGTCTGGTAGCCTGCAAGTCATGGTGCGTACTGTGACTAAAGCTGAAGTAATACCACTCCGAGTCTACCATTCTGTGTATTATGCCTGTTGAGAAAACAAGAAATGCTTGCGCT
>QOVE01008102.1:15226-29002 GCA_003521275.1 Tricholoma sp. MG99 | reverse complement strand
AGGACTTTCTGAGAATCATTCAATCCACTTGACCGTAGGACTCGTACTAGTGACGGTTACTAAGTGTACTAGTAACTTTGGAGGTTGCTTAGTTTGAAAAACCGGGGTCACATTGCGTGATGAACGCGTTACACGTCCGCGTCAAACTTGTCACAGTTTGAGTACTCAATACTATACCGCCAGAGATACCTTTTACATCCTTTCCTTGTAAGTTAGGCTATCGTAGGCTTTGTGAACTTCATGCCTGGATTCTTCACATCTATTTTCCAGTGGTTTGCTGGGTGCGTATCACCTAGTGCTTGTTATAGCTTTAATATTCAAAATCGTCTTAGACTATTCTTCTCTAAGTCTGCAGAAATAGCGGTTGTTGGTCTTCAGGTTTGCCACTTTCGGGAACATGGGCGCCTTCCCTCTTAAATTTCTTGTTAGGCCTCGGGAAAGACATCCTTTGTGAATGTAATAACCTCTGGCCAAGTGAGTACGATTCTGATGCACAGCTTTTGGAAGTCTCACTACAGGGTAGTGGAGTGAAGATGTTGTGCCAACCGTCGCTTTCAATTTTCGAAAAATAAGGAAGGGAAACGTTACGCTTAAGATATGGGATGTTGCTGGTGCGGCCATTCGTTCATCTGGTTCTGACGTCATTTCATCTGGACTCGCCACAGGCCAGCCGAAGTTTCGTTCAATGTGGGAGAGATACTGTAACGGCGTGGATGCGATAGTGTACGTCTCTATATCACAGTGTCGATCGTGTCTCGGGGCTCATGTCTGGGCAACAGATTCGTGGTGGACTCCGTCGATGTGCGCGGCCACTATATCTTGCTTTGCGATTATTAAACTTGTTCATGAACTTTAGCCTGAAAAATTTAACACGGCCCGGTTCGAACTTCATCAGCTACTCTCTCAAGCAAGCCTTTCTGGCGTGCCGCTACTAGTGGTCAGATGCCCCCTGGTTTCAACCACGGCTCAACTGATTTTAAGGATGTTGCATTTGTAGCTCGGAAACAAGAATGATCTCGAGGCACATGCACCGATTCAAGACCTCATCAAGGCTTTGTGCGTGGACTTCACAGTGATTTCTGTCCGTTATTTACATGGCTTTCTCAAGGCAACTCGACAAAATCTCAGATAGACCAGTATCCGTATGAATTTTTCCTCCCATAACCAACTACTGTCCACCTTACATCTCTGTTTTCAATTTCATAGGCTTACTCGGTATGTTGATTCTTTGGCTGCTCTTCACCTTACATTTATTGCTAATATTTCACCAGTGTTCAATGAAAAGTCAACATAACCTGTGTGTTCTTTCTGATTCTGCAGGTGGCAAGCTAACATCCGTTGCAGTAATATAGTCCTACAGTGGCTAGCGGGCCGGAGTCACTGAGTTGCCCTTCTATTTTATGTATCCGTGTATTGTACGATCAGCACTTGATATTTGATCGTTGTATCGCCATGATGTTCAAACCACCTCTGTGCTCAACTCTCCATTCGTGCGGTCGATGTCGCTGTGTTCAAGCACTTGGCTTTGGTCTTCATCTGTCCAGACTGATGGTCAGAAATCACATTCAGTGCCTTCGACTGTCATATCATCTTCGTTTTGCCATTTGAACCGTCAAGTTATCAATGTACATCTGGAGAGTCTGATTGCCCGCCTGTAGCTTATCGACTTCTTTCTGCACTGACTGAACCCTACCAACTAGAGCTATGGAAAGAGAAGTCAGTATCAAAGAAGAGGATAAGACAACCAGAAAAATAACGAACTACGAAGATCTTCCTGAGATGCTGCAATATCCCTGAGAGATATCAAGTATGAAGTCCAGAAGGGGCAACGGGGAAAGCGAAAAACGTACTTCAGTAATTGTTCCTTTTTCAAGGCATCTTTAACAAGGTCACTGGCAGGCGGTGATACCACACCCCATGATGTTTCGTCAAGTGACAATCCAGAGAAAGACATTCAGACCTTCCAATACCTCGTGCGACGTCGTTACGGTTGGTGTAGACTCGGAGGCACAGACAAAAAGGGCGTGATTTCAAATTTCACACGTCACGCACTGCTATAGCGCTAGGATTATCATATTCATACTTACCTGGCTTACATGTGGTCTGCCAGACGCTGTTCGTTTCTGGCTCCACTTCTTTCATTGCTATGTCTTACCTCTTTCACCAACGGACTTCATGAATCCGATGTTGGCGCTGTTGACTGGCATAAACGGTTAATTGGAGTTCCACTAACCAGCTCATCGTCAACTACACCAGCGTTCCACAATGTGAATGGAACGACTCTAGTGTTGACCGCAACAGTAAATAATGTATTGGCTGCGTTGCATCCCGACAACGGAAGCGTTGGTACGTCAAATACCGTATGCGTTTTGAGGAATTCTAACTTGCTTTGTTCAAATAGAATGGAGGTATATATACCAACCTGAAGATCGAATACGCGGGTTTTACAAACGCGATAATGGTCCGCCCACTACCTTTTCCCAGCGTGCTTTACTGATCAGCGAAAAGTGGTGGCATCTCTTTCTGGCCCCGGTGGATCGACCCTCCGCACATTCGAATTCCTTACCGGTGATCTCATTCTTGAAACACGGCTGCACACCCCACAGCCAGGATATCTTTCCGACCCGCACCATATCGACACACATGTCGCGTTCTCTGATGATTCCGAGGGTTTGTACGTCTTAAGTGATGGTCATGTGGTAACATTTGTCGATGGGGAGACTGGCGAGATAAAGTGGACGTGGTCAAGCCCTGATCACACGTATGTCAGCGATATTCTCCAGTTTTTCCAACTGATTTACACATGTGATCCACAGCTCATTGACGATGTACTCAAAACTCGTTGCCACAACTAATGCAGTCTATGTCGTTGGGGTTTCCAAATCTTTCGCGTCATTCACTTTACACGTTACTTCTTTGAGCCCTTCTACTGGGGCTGTGTTGTCAACCAAGCCTGTCCCATCAAGTATCACAGAACCACTTAGCGAGCTCCTCGTCCTGTCTTCGTCACATCCTGACAGCCATCAGACTCAAATTAACCTTCGAAATTCGCACATTGTTTGGCTAGAACAAGGCATACTTAAATCTGTCCTCCTTACATCCAAACTCGATGGCAAAACAAAGTCACTGAAAGGCGCCAATATCCGGAAAATTGTTGATACTGATGACGGCCATTTTGTGGCGATCACGGTCGACGGAGTGAACAAAGTTGTCATGATCGGAGGAGACAACGTGAAGGATGTTCTTGAGTTCGAGGGAGTGGTCAGCTCATACTTCACTTCTACGATTGCTGGGATACTTACTCATGGTCATGGTTTAGACAGCCAATGAAGACCTGTCAGCACCAATATTTAGCAGCAGTTTGCATGAAGATGGCCAGGTGCGCATTTCGCGTGCTGTTTGGTCACCTTCGTTGCAAGTTCGTGGGTTTCTTTCTCTGTCATAAACCACGTCTATAAGTCTTTTTGGTAGAAAATCGAACTCAACACCGTTTCCAGCTACCCTGCAGGGGGCACAAAAGCACCGGCACAAACTATGACCATTCCTTTCGAGACACTGAGTCATGGAGTTATCGAACATGTATTTTATACTTCGTCCCTTCCCCCATCCTGCCCTCTCCTTACCTAGACTAACAGGTGGCAATCGACGCTTCATTTTCCCCTCGTACTCTTTTCACGACCTCTTCCGGTTCGCTACAGCTGTGGCAGCATGGCCAACTTCAATGGTTGAGGGAAGAAGGGTTGGCCAATATCGTAGCTGCAGAGTTCGTTGAACTTCCTGAAATTGAAGCGATCGGTTCAGAAGGCGAAGAGTCATTCATTGGAAGGATCCGCAGGCAAGCTCGGGACGCACAGGTTAGCCACGCTTAGTTCTATTTCGAGCAATGTTTTGACTCTATATCGCTCAACAGAACTTCCCGCAATACTTGATCCACTTTGCCAAGCGTTTCGCGACAGGGTCGTACGCATCTGCATCGTCACCTGTCATCGCGACTACGCCCTCAGCCAATGCCACACTGACACGCGATCTATTTGGGTTCAGACAAGTTGTTGTAACAGCAACTGCTCTCGGAAAAGTGTACGGTATCGATTCAGCTGACGGGAGCGTGCTATGGAGCCGTGTGCTTGGGCTTGGATGGGCAGGAGAATCAGGTGTGGGCGGCACTGTGCATGTCGTCAAGATGTTTGTGGTAGGGAATCTTGAGGATGGCGGACATAAGAAGAGGGATGGACCGCAGGTAGTGCTTATAACCCAACGAAGGGCGAAGAACGTAAGATTTCCATTTGGGCTTTGAAGGGGTTTACTGATGCTTTTATATTTGGGGTTTGACAGACGCTTGTAGACACAGTCATTTTTCACATTGACGCTCTGACTGGGGAAGATGTCTCTGATGTTGAGCGCAATGATTCAGCTGGTGCCCTTCAAGGAATAGATATTATTGCGGGCCCTTTGGTGGAGGCTTATCTCATAGACCATGATGGCTCCAAAGTCATCATCCTGTTGGATGAATTTCTCCAGGCTCGTCCTCCCTCTCCCTTTCGTGACAATCTGCTGATATCTGCCAAAGGTTTACTTCCACCCATCGACGCCGTCCGCGCGGTCCCTCTTTGCGCGTCTTGCGCCCTCACTCCATTTCCCGCTCCGCACCTCCAATCAGATTATGGGGCACCAGCCCATGTTACGTCCTGGTACAACTGACCAATTTGTGGGGTATCCGACTTGGACGTTTTCCCTCCCGGAGGGCGAGGCCATCAAAGCGATGATTAAGCCTCACCGAGGGCAAGTAGCATCTATCGGGAAGGTGCTAGCAAATCGGACGACATTGTATAAGTATCTCAACCCGAGGTTGTTCGTTCTGGTGACAGAGCCTGCCATTGCTTCGAATGTGCCAACTGGCCCTGGAATTACACGTGAAAACTGTGGCATATATGTGGTGGATGCGGCAAAAGGGACTGTGATGTATCGTACAGCAGTACCAGCGGTTGCTGGACCGGTTGGCACCGGTGGGACGTGTGATGTGACGGTGTCATTGGCTGAGAATTGGTTGGTCTACCATTATTATGATGATGATTTTAGTGGTCAAGGGCAGACAAAAGGGTGGAGGATGGTCAGTGTCGAGTTGTATGAAGGTAAAAACATTGATGATAAGACCATGAGGTAAGTACTTTTTCAGCATCTGGTTTGCAGATTCTTATCGACATGTAGCTCAGACATGTCGTCATACTCGAATAAGAGCGTGGACGTCTTGGCAATTGAGCAGGCGTATGTCTTCCCACATGCAATCACTGCTATGGCACCAACCTCCACGAAGTTCGGGATTACGAATAAGGATATAATCGGTATGCTGCATACCTTTCATGCTATTTCGTTTGCTCAGTATTCTTACTTGTGTTGCAGTGGCAACCAAAATATACCAAATTCAATCAATCCAACGTCGTCTCCTGAATCCAAGACGACCGAATCGAAAAGTCACGGCGGAAGAACAAGAAGAGTTCCTTGTACCGTATGAACCCATACTGGCGTACGACCCAAAACGTGTATTATCACACAACTACGAGGTCTGGCTTTTGTCGATCATGAAATAGTTTTCTCATGAATGATTTTACAACCAGGTCGCAAATACACAGCGTATAATAACCGCTCCAGCCCTGCTCGAATCCACTTCATTGGTGTTTGCATATGGGCTCGACCTGTTCCTTACACGCGTGGCGCCTTCCAATACCTTCGATGTGCTCAGTGAGAACTTCAACAAGGTGCAGCTGGTGTTTACGATTGCTGGCCTCGCGCTGGCGATTATGGTCACGAAGCCGATGGTGAGAAGGAAGCAATTGAGGGAAAAGTGGTATCAATAGAGTAATCTAATTGCATATATACACATTATTTGTGACTAGCATGTAGTATTATACTGGTTCTTGCCCCACCTGCGGACGCAGCCGAGGAGTTTATGATGATATTTTATGTTCTTTCACGAGGTTGTTACCGACGACTTCGAGGCAGTACTACTTCCGACTCGGAGTTGATTCCACTTAAAAAATTCTGCTCCTAGGTGATGAATTCAATCCACAGAGTTGGTATGTCTGGTTTATGTACATGGACTAAGAAATGGGAGTTCTGATCTTTGCGGACGGTGAAACAGCTTGATAAATAAGTATGGCTGGCTGGTCTAGTCAGCTGCCAGGAATGAGAATGGACTCTACTCCTTCACCACCCCATCTCCCTGCATCCTCTTCCAAGTATCACCACCCCTACTTTACGCCTGCAGAAGTCGAGTCGCTTTCTGAGAAGCAACGGGGAAAGCTGTCGGCAACCCAGGAGGATAAGGTCAGACAGAATGCCTGTGGATTCCTGGAAGCTCTGGGTGCTCGTATAGGATTGTACGTTTCTTTCTGACTGTTCTCTCTTGACGTCTAATCTAAGGAGAATGAAAAGTCCCCGGAGGACAATTGCCACTGCTCAGAACCTCTACCATCGTTTTCACCTGTTCTTCCCTCGAAAAGATTTCAATTATCATGTAGGTCTTCGATTGCTATTGTTCTACTGTCTAATCTTACCTCGTTATGTTCTCCAGGACGTGTCTCTAGCTGCCCTTTATGTCTCGACGAAGATGCATGATACTCTCAAGAAACCACGAGAACTGCTTGCTGTATCCTACGCTGTCCGCTTCCCGGAGCTCGCTGCCAAGTCAAAACATCCAGGAGGAGAGGTTGATTTGGATACCATGGATGCTCAGGTAAGAAACCTTCAAGAGTGTCCATTCACTTCTGCACAATCCTCCTCAGGTGGTCGAACACGACCGTCAGCGGCTTCTGGCTGTGGAAAGGCTTCTCCTGGAGACAATATGCTTCAACTTCACATCTAGGATGCCATTTCCATATGTTATCAAGATTGGAAGAGCTTTGGGAGGTGAGCGCTTGACCACGTTCTTCTTTTCCTGGGTAATTTACTCTGCGGTACATAGCAACAAAAAAATTAACAAAACTGTCTTGGCGCTTGGCTATCGACTGGTGCGCTTGAATTATATTGCTTTTCTGTATATCATCTACACGTTGTTGCTAGCCACCGGACACTCCTCCCGATCCAGTATCCTCCTCACACCATAGCTCTTGGAAGCATCTACGTTGGAGCCTTATTATCGTCATTCGAACAACCAACATATCCGAGTCCAGAAGGGTTTCGAACAAGCAAGGATATTGCCTCATCCCTAGGG
This sequence comes from Tricholoma sp. MG99, assembly GCA_003521275.1. Classification (NCBI taxonomy): domain Eukaryota; kingdom Fungi; phylum Basidiomycota; class Agaricomycetes; order Agaricales; family Tricholomataceae; genus Tricholoma; species Tricholoma sp. MG99. The sequence continues at coordinate 21,795 of QOVE01008102.1, read as the reverse complement.
AAGCGCGGCGATTGGGAGAAGAGGTTTCAGTCGCAGGTTGAAGACTTGGAAGGTGGATCTTTATGCTATTTTTTCTCATTTTGCCTCGTGACTTGACATTCTGCAGATATTGCTCACACCGTTCTCGACCTTCTGATTCAATGTGCGCAAAATCCATCGGCGAATACCTCCCCTAGTACGCCCTCTTCGCCGTCGCCCCATCTCTCCGGTCGCATGCAATCAGCTAGTCAAGCGCATATTCCCCCACCTGCGCCCTACAAAGCTGATCAACTCATTCGATTGAAAATCGCAATGCGTGAGACAGAGCATCCGCCCCGACCTCGACAGCCTCTCGGAAGTGCTGACCCCAGTGCACTATATGGTGGGGATGACATACCTCTCCTAGGTCGCAACGAAGGGACCGTTCGTTTCTTATTTGGGCCTCCAGGTGTGGCAGGCAATAGTGTTTAAACTTTTGATAAATGATCTATCAGTAATTAGCCAGAAGCACACGTAGTAGTACGTTAAATCCAAATTATGGTTGCAAATACCTGTGCTCAAGTCGAAGATCTGTGTCAGTATTATTACCTGTGCAACATGTGCTGGATATTGGGTATGAGGAAAAGTCGTACAGGGCTCAGGAATGGTGGTATAACCATCCCACCACCAAGTCCACGACGGTGCCATGTATTGACTATGGGAGGGATGTGTGAGCAATAATGATAATGGAATTTGCATGAGCATACTCATTGGCTGTGCTCCGATGAAGAGAATGAAAAACACCCAAATTCTGCCGATCAGCCCGCCAACGCGTCGACCTGTCAACCTTTTCCACATCCGCTCCAAAATTAAAATAGGTCCTTGTAACGCGAAAAATACCAAGACAGTGTAATCAAAGCCTCGTGCCATGGTGTACATGGCACACTCGTGGTATAAACCAGAGGCCACAAAAGTACCGAGTAGCAATCCAAGGTCCCCAGCGATCCACTGGCCTGGGTAGCCCCCAAGGACGAGAAGCATCTGTCTAAATAGTTGATGCCATCGTTTGGACCAAAAGACATGCATAGAATCTGAAATCCACGGATTATCCACCACGGGGGGCCAAGATGTGGGTGGACTGTCTAGCAGCGACACCGCAAGCAGTGTAACGAGGTCGAAAACCATACGAAACCCCAAAAGTATGCATGTACCAGTCATTGTATGGATGAGGGTAGATACAGTGTATCTCCAGGTGGGCTCAAGGTTCGTATAGAACATGCTTCCGCCCATCGGAGTGCCGACTCCCGGGAATAGTTTGATGACCGACTCTAGAAGGTCCAGAAGCAGGAAATTCTGCAGGAAGGACACTAAGGTAGCCCGTAAGAATGGTATTCGATCTCGTGGCCTTGTTTCCGTTGGTATGGGTATACCCTGTCCGAACTTCCACCCCAAACCGCGCATCGTATGTATAAGTTCTACAGCATCATATAGCCATGTCGCAATGAACGGGTGCCCCGAGCGGCTAACAAAACGAGAACGGTCATTTTCATTTCCTTTGCCTTTCATCACGCCTGGTCGACTTTCCCCGACCTTCAGCATGCCTTCCTCATGAAAAGCATACTCCAAGGATTTGGAAATGGTGACACCAGCAAGAAGACCTTGATATGCCGGAATGATTTTCGATCTTGCAAAAGAAAAACAGGGCTGTGCTTACATTGGCCCCAATTATAGACATTAAGCGCAGGGACGATCCAAACGTAGCGGTATGCGGAAGCAACTATGCCACACAAAACACTCGGAAGAAGAAGCAGACGGATGAGATGAGTATCTGGTCGGCGAGCAAGGTATGCCAGAAATATGAATGGTATATAGCACGCGAATTGATATGGTATAGTGCTCCATGTAATCGGTATGCGATCCTGGAAATTAGGTATAATGATTTGCAGGGCCTGACGTGCCCCAAGCCTCAGTCTGAAAAAATGTCAAGTTCCATGATATCAAGTGACCCAAATGCCGAAAGCTTACTCCTGGGAGAACGATAGCTTCATTGCGTGTGAGGTGAGGATAGCCAGGGCTATCAGTCGAGCTTAGTCAGCTACTTAACATGAGCGGCCCGGAACGGGTAATGTTGATAAGGACTATCACTCTTGGCTTGAATCCGAGAATCACATAACATGACCGTGACCCCTCTTCGACTTCTTTGGCTTTTCCCGTAACCTGTACTACGAGATGCGGCCGCCTTGCATTAGGTTGACGCTGTTTGGACGTTCTTTACTGCTTTTGACTTCTGAGTATGCGTGTTCTCGCCCATCCTATGTATTAACATCGCCCTAAAATGGCTCTGAATCCAGAATCATGGTCAACGTGATATGTTGGATAGTAGGAGGAATCTTGTTTGGTCGCAATCGTTCTACGGCGCCTATCTTGAGTCTAGCTCTTTTAGCTTGGGTGTGTACGACTCGGAGGACATCAATATCATGATTATCACCGCCAGCTAATTAATCTCCATGTTAGACTCTAGGATTGCGGCATGGTGAGTACATCTTGATGTCAAACCTCCCCATAGAAAGCAACTTTGATCATAGCCCTGGACGCGGACCACATAAGGTGATGAATCCATGTCTAAATGTAAGCATCGTTCGATCCTTCTTGTCCATCCATTCTTTAGCGCTCATGCTTTGTCAATCAGAGCAATCTGATCATTGAAGCCTGGTCCGAACAAGCGCTATTGACAATGCTACCCGGGGACTCATCCATTTAGGACAATTCCCCGTGACTTGTGGTCTGTTCTTCTCCCTCGGACACAGTACCGTTGTTGTGGCCGTTGTGAGTACCTGTTTGCTGTGGGGATATCTAAGATTTATCACGATCCAGACCATCGCAATTGCCATCTCTTCCGCAGTTTACGATAAAATGCATGGCGTAGGGAATGTTGGAGGCATTGTCGGTAAACGAATATCATTTTGCAGTTGATCACTTTTCAATGACATGTACATCTGGACTGACAGGTTCGGCTGTTAGCGGATCTTTTCTCTTTATAATCGGTCTCGCAAACACGGTGATCTTATGGAGAATAATCAGGCAACGTCGCCAAGTATGAGAGCTAGTTCCATGGGCCAACGAACCAAAGCTGATATAATCCAGGATAAAATCAGGGCACAGAGACGTGCCAACGGTGAAGATATTCCCGACCCAGAGCACGACCCAAGGCATTCACATATGATTATGATGAGACTATTGGGACCGCTTATAAATTTCGTTAATCGTCCATGGAAGGTGAGGCTGTGAATGATGGTTCTTAGTGTGCTCGAATGTTGCCTGATTTATGGAAATAACACAGATGTATCCCGTCGGTCTTCTGTTTGGACTTGGTATGTGGCAAAGGGTTATCAGATGTTACTTGCTGAGCGTCCGATTCAGGGTTCGATACAGCATCATCCATTGCTTTGCTCGGGGTTTCCGCCCTCGCCAAGAAAAATACAGACGGAAAATCAATACCTTCCGGTTATATAGTCATTCTGCCGGTATATTTTCCATGGGAATATCTGATAGCACCGTTCAATGACAATCTTGCAGCTTCTTTTCACGGCGGGAATGACGCTAGTTGATTCGACAGATTCCATTCTGATGTTGTATTCTTATGCTGGCTTTCCGGAACATTCGTGGAAACTGTTCGAACGACCCACGGAGACCGATGAGCCGCCTGACCTGATCGCCGAAAAATACGCCACAGGAAACCCAACACTAGAGACTTCACAGAGCATAGAAGTCATCGAACTTCCAAGGCTACCTCCGAGTCCGACTGCTGCAGATGACTCTTCATGCTCCCACCAACTCCCTAAGACAACCTCGGCTACCGTTCCTTTGGAAATGGACAGGGACAGCCGCGCAGCGAAGGAAGCGAGGGCGAAGATGAACGTAATGTCTGGACTCAGTATAATATTGACCCTGATGTCTATTCTTGTCGCGTTCAGGTAAGTTTTTCGTCCAACTTCCGACTACGCCTGGCAAATTTTAAATAGCATCTCACTCATTACAATCATGGGGCTGATCGGGGAAAATTGTCCCAGCTGCCGTGCGGCAGCCGAAGCAAGTGATGGAGGTGGACTTGCAGGTAGCTGGTGGAGAGGCTGGGCAAAGGTGTGTTATGAATTTGATTTTTTAGTATGAGTTTAATTCATTGTCAATAAAGGCCAATGACAACTCGGGATACATCGGAGCAGCCATTGTTGGTGGATTCCTTGCCATCGTGGCAGGGTGGTACACGTATCTGTGGGGTGTTCGCAAAGTGAAGGGCAGGAGCGAATGAGTCCAAAAGGTTGGTTTCCAAGTTGCTACTGTTCCAATTGTTTGGTATGCAAGATGTAAGATTCTACAACACTGTACAGACCAATTTGAAGAGCGGATCTATTTTTTTTCTGCGTCGAAATCCTTGCCTTCAGATAGGCCCCAGGGCTCGACTCTAGCGAGTCCCAAGTTCCTGCTGTACTAAAATCTGTAATGGAAGTATAGGGTTACAACATCACGCGGATAAGCATGCCATGAGGTGTATTACAGCTTCGAATTGACTACTTGTGTGAGATGGCGGTGGCGATCAGGGCTAGCCTGGCTGTAAGTGAATAGACAAAAATGAAGATACTTACGCATTGCCTGGCCACAACTGCATCCACGTTATAGTGGCACTGTGGCCCCCTATTCAAATTACGTATTAGCAGACTCCGAGGCCGCGGCCAGTGTAGACGGGAACGAGGAGATTTACTGCCGTCGCATGTACGCTTTCTTCTGTTTTGACTATATATATCCTGTCGACCTCCTCGTGTCTCTCTTGCCGGTATTCCATTCGAGGGCCATGGCCAGTACTTGCGATTGATGGGTCGCATTCATGCGTCACGCTGGTGTTCCGAGTCCGAGTCATTTGCGCGGTGATGAGGATATTTGGGAGGCACCGAAAGTCTCAATGACTCTGAGCTAAAGCTAATCAGAGAATTGTCACTGTATCTGTGGATTGTTAATAAGGCCACTGGCTCCCGGGCTCCGAGAAGCCGATGAACTCTCAGATCTCGCCACTGTCACCGTCGCATATTCCATACCCGCACGCGCCGCACAAACGAGATTTAACACACACGTCATGCGGCATACTTTATCTGTAACGGAAGTCAATCAAGGTCTAGGGCATAGCCATCGTAGTTCGCTGCCGCATGCACCAGTTTGGGAATGCCCTTTACAGGCATCGAGATCGGCAACAAGTTCCATTTTAGAAAAAAATCTTCCATTCCTGTACATAGTCGACGTCAATGACGTCGATCAAATCGAGTGGCAAAGCCGTTCACACTTGCATATCAAAAGTGATGCAACCCATCCAGTGGCATCCACATGTTCGGCTACGTGCTCTTGAAGATATGAACATCCTACACAGACGAAATAGGGGGGGAAACACAGCATGGAATCGGAGTGTCGTAACGATACACGCGGACTGTTTAATCGGAAAATTAGGTCTGTGTGAGAAGAAAACCACCTGTCCAACACAATCAACCGCGCCCGAGTTCATAGCCGGCGCTAAAGTCGAGTGCGTGAAAAATCTGAAAATCTTATTTTTGGGTCGTTTCCAAAACGCCCGACGACGGTTCCGCGATCCCAATTCAGTCATAGCCGAACAAACAGGTATACGCTGCATAAGGAAAGGCGAGTTCTGTCAAGGGCCCTCGGCGAGTCTTTGACGCACGCGGTAAAGTTTCCTCGCTTACAAGTTTAGCTTGCCTCATGTTGACATGGTTGATGACGCATGGGCTTATCAATACGGGCCGAACCTGCCAAGGAAAAAAAATTGTATGGCATTTTGTGTGATCAGTCGTGTTTCCAATATATACATCAAGAAAGTTGAGCGGCATCTGGCTCGTGCAAGTAAAAAGTAAAGAGAAAACCAGAAAGTAGGTAGAAAGTCATATCGTACCCAACTAATTTGATTCAGAACATGGATGATACATTTTCTTCGCAACCGCAGCTAAAAAAAAAAGAGGAAAAGAGAGAAAAAAGAAATGGGAACATCAGGCGTAACCGCTTAGCACAGGGCAGATGATTTAGACTGTCCCTCCATCCAGAAACGACGCCAATCAACAGCACCGATCGTCAGAGCGAGAGGGCTGTTATCGCTTATCGCCGATAAGTTTGCTGCTGCTGCCAATGCCCATGCTGGGCGGCGGCATTAGCCAAACCGCCCAATGGCTGCCCAGGCCCACCTTGGGGAGGTGGACCGCCGCCGGAATACGTGTATCCGCCGGGTGAGGTCATGTGCGATGAGTACAGACCAGGGTCATGTTGTGTCTGATGGTGCTGTTGTTGAGGCTGGTGGCCGTATAAACCCGCGGAGTACTGTGCGGGGGACGATGCTGTGACTTGTTGGTGCTGCTGCTGGGGTGAGGTGGGTGACCCGAGGGAGATCTGGGAAGGTGGTTGTTGCTGGTGTTGTTGATGGGGTTGGGATGACTGTGGGCCTTGACTTGAGGGAGGGATAGAGAGTGGAGTGATTGTAGCGTTCGGGGAGTGAGGCGAGGTAGCACCTCTGTTAGTGCCCCCGGAAGAAGTAGCGGCGGCATTTGATGAAGCACGACGAC